>JAAAQI020124438.1:0-14996 GCA_011800005.2 Stichodactyla mertensii
TTGTTTTGGGAAGCATTTATTTATGGCGTCTAAGAATCTTTTTCCTAGGCTGGTCTTTAAATTGCCGTTCCATGGTGACACATCGGCAGTAATGTGGTGCATAACTTTAACACGCACGTAGATATAAAACACAAAACCAAATTTGACATAAATGACTTCCTTTTACCTTATTGTAATATGCTGGGTACAAGGTATTTTCTCTTACAACGAACGAGCAAGAGATTAAAGAGTTTAAAGTTTTTGAAATTCTAAAAACTTTGTCCGCCATTTTGTGTATTTGTTTTATTACCGCTGACTATAATATATCGAGGACGCAAGTCTGGCTTACGAAACAATGAGGGAGGCGTGTCGAGGGTGTGTGAGGATTATCGACATAATGCTATCTTTAAATTGAATAAAAACAATGAGTATTCACGAATTAGGAAAGAGAAAATTTTTAATTTTTAACTATCCAATCATATCCTAAGACTTCTGCGTTATCCGGCGTTTCAGTTTCTATTTTAAATTCACTGAACGGCGGTAAAATGTTTGAAATAAAACCAAAATTAGTTATAAAGCTAAAAATATTTGTCCTAGACGAATAATAAACACTAAATTTCAGGATATTAAGGATTTTTTTAAGGATATGTTCGAAATTCTCTTTGAACATGATTGACACGAGTCCATGTTATGTGGCACGACAGCACGGCAGATTTTGATTGGTCGATAAGATCAAAGACGCAATCTCTAGCCAATCAGAGACGGGTATGACTGATTCATGAACGTCAATACGAAAGACCTTCGTTCTCTGCTTGTGTTGAACTTCTTGGAGACTGTGTGCTTCTGATAAAAATCTTCAAAAAATGGACGCTCCTCTTACTCCCGAGCTCAAAGCCGAGCTAAAAAGGATTGCTGAAGCTATCGTAGTACCTGGTAAAGGGCTTCTTGCAGCTGATGAAAGCACAGGAACGATGGGGAAGCGTCTCGCGAACATCGGAGTCGAGAACACCGAAGAGAACCGTCGTCAGTACCGGCAGCTTTTGTTCACCAGTGGTGCTGAAATGGCTAATTCCATTAGCGGTGTCATCCTCTATGAAGAGACCTTGTACCAGAAAGCAGATGATGGAACTCCGTTTGTAAAGATCCTCAGAGATCATGGTATCATTCCCGGGATCAAAGTTGACAAAGGAGTCGTCCCACTAGCGGGAACTGTCGGCGAAGGCACAACTCAAGGTCTTGATGGACTTGCTGCAAGATGTGAACAGTACAAAAAGGATGGCTGCGACTTCGCTAAATGGCGCTGTGTCCTCAAAATCACTGACCACACTCCCTCAGAGCTGGCCATTAAAGAAAATGCCAACGTTCTTGCCCGATACGCGACAATTTGTCAACAGCATGGAATCGTTCCTATTGTAGAACCTGAAGTTCTCTGCGATGGAGACCATACCTTGGAGCGTGCACAGACCGTCACTGAAGCCGTTCTTTCTGCACAATACAAGGCTTTGGTAGATCACCATGTTTTCCTTGAAGGAACTTTACTGAAGCCAAACATGGTAACTGCAGGTAAGGGAACATATGGCTTATTTTTCTGGTATGTTTGCAGAGGGTGGATGTACTGCACGCAAACTTGACAGTTCAGAAAATGACAGTTTAGTGTGTAATGACCTTCAGTCATCGAGCTACTTTCGTTGATATAAGCAATTTAAGGATAATTTGTAAAAATTATTTTTGAATTTCGAAACAAAAACCTCAGTATGTTTTTCCGTGACAAAAAATTCCCTCCAATCTACCCCTCCCCACTTCACAATCACATCTACTTTATGGATGGTTAGTGGTAAAAATGTCGTAAAAATGTAGTTCTGATTTGTAATTAGGTACATATATTTTAGTAAAGTTAAATATTTTAAAGGGACTGTTCATTATTTTACTTATTTTTACAGCAACAAATATTTTCAAACCCTTTTTCATTCAATGCTAGTATTTGTTTTCCATTTTTAAAGCATAGGGTAATACTTTTGTTTAACTTCAAATCAGGTCAAAGCTGTCCAACAAAATACACTCCAGAACAGTGTGCTGAGGCTACAGTAAAGGCTTTACAGAGGACTGTACCTGCTGCTGTTCCAGGAATCACCTTTTTATCTGGAGGACAGTCAGAGGAACAGGCTTCTGTTCATCTCAATGCAATTAATCAATATCCTGGTGAGTAATTTTGAGGATAGTGGTGCAAGTTTGGTTTGTGTAAAACAGTTCATGAGCATTGTCTCAGTACATGTGCTCAAGTTCTTTCAAATGAGTGAGGAATGCCTGTAAGATTTTGTTTATAAAATAAAAGTAATTAAATTCAAAATGACCAAATTTTCAAAGTTTATGACATACTATCTGCATAACAAAGTTCATGACCCTTTTTTATTTCATTTTCTGAAACCACTTGACTTGACTGGAAAAATTTAAATATCTGACAAAGGGATCACTTCAAAGTTGCATATTTTGCATAATTGGAACTGCACGTTGCTTAAAAACAATAGCTTGTTATCCTCACTGCACTTACAATTGTCCCAAACAAACTGAAAAACTATTATGTTAATGCAAAGTGCATCTCTAAGCTCACCCAATCAAATGAGAGAACACAAAATGCCAATTAAAGACCAAGGTGCAGAATCTCTGTAGGGGTTTTGGTAGTTGCACAATATTTGATACATTGATGAATTCATTTTCATAAACCTATGAATCAATCTAAATGCCAGTTGTTATGAAACAAAGACCATAGGAATTTGGGACCAGCCTTGTTTCTGTCAAATGCCTCTATGAAAACTTTCCTTCCTTCCATAAATACACAGGATTATTCCTCAAGAAGAGGAACACAGCTTGTTCAAATATTGTAAAATACTGCAGTCAAGCAAGAATTAGCCTGTTTTCAGAAGTCATTCTTGAAGGCTTTTTAGTACTTTGAATAATAGTCTTCTTCCCTTCAGCCTTCGGCAAATGTGCTCCGATGATGGCTCGATTGAAAGATTTTTCAGCTCTTTTGCTATGTCAAATTTGCCTTTGCCACTTATAGAAAATCTATCATAAGTGTGAGGTACAGATTCAAAATATAAACTGCAGAATATTGATTCCATAAAAAACAAAATTCATGAAACACTCTAAAATTTTTCGCTTCCATCTATCTGTCAAATTCACGTATAGCATCAAAACATTGGGCTTCGTGCCTTGGAAGTGATTGTTGTGACAAGTCATTGACCAATCGTCGATTGTGTTAGAATTCAAATTGGTAACAGCCAATCAGAAATCGCTTCATATATCATGGCTAATTTGCGGGGGGTAAGAACACGATTCCTGGCGCTGTTTCACAAACGGACTTAACCGTAGTTTGTCCGGATGTGATGCAGGCTAGCAAGAATGCATTTAGAGCCATTTCTTCAGCCTGGGTTAACATTATTTCCATGTCTAAAATTCACAATTACCAACAATGTTCATAAGGCAAACACTTTAATTCCACTGAAAAACTTAAATAGTGTACCAAAAACTCTAAATAACAGAATCAAAACTGGAGTATTGAAATTCTTTAGGACATGAAAGAGCATTTTTTTTCATAATTTCATGTGGGAGGGGGTAGAAATTATTTGTGTATTTAAAAATAAGTGTAATCATGTTATAAATATTTTTATTAATTTTCTTTTTGAAGGCAAAAAGCCTTGGGCACTGAGTTTCTCTTTTGGCAGAGCTCTTCAAGCCAGTGCCCTCAAAGCATGGAGTGGCAAGAAAGAAAACATCAAGGCAGGTCAGACCGAGTTCATGAAGCGTGCTACAGCTAATGGGCAGGCTGCCCAAGGAAAGTATAAAGGAAGTGATAGTGTTGCCGGACAGCAAAGCTTGTTTGTTGCTAACCACCAGTATTAATATCATACATTTGAAGGAAATGATCAGAATAAGTAGTTACACTAGATAGCTTACCCACCCAAAATGGTTGTATCCTGGGTTTTGTTTTCTTAGTAATTGCCTTTATAAATCTGTTTGATCTGTGCTGGATATGTCAATAGAGTGATGGCACTTAACCTCTGAAATAGTTATTAGTCTAATAGAGATTAGTAGACACTAATTCCATTGCGTTCTTTTGTGTCTATTTGTCTGTTGTACTTTAACTATTAGTTTCTGTTACATGGGTTAAGTGCCATCACTCCATTGTGCCTTACCCATGCTTAATTAGAACCATATCAAAATATTGTTTCAAGAAGCCTTGGAGTGTCAAAAGATGTTCTATAGAATCTTATGATATTATTATAGACGCTATGAGATTCAGGGAAAATTCATTTCCTGACTTGGGAATTCCAAGTTGAATTTCACTCAAAAAACGACATCACACTTGTCCCTTCATGACTTGTGTGATATTGTTTTTCTTGCAAAATTCAATGTGGAATTCCCTCATCCTCCAATGAATTTTCCTATTGTATCATTGTTGTGCAATAAATATTTAATATAAGCTACATTGTGCTCTATGAAATAGGGATTTCAGTGTTTCTAGGTCATGAAACAGAGCGTGGTTTAAGTAAAATCATATTGCAAAAAATGCTGGTTTCAAAATTGTTTAGTAGCAAGATAAACTGTTAATAAAAAGAAATAAACATGACTGAAGCCATGTGAAGCTTTGTGTTATGTGAACTCAAATATTTTATAAAGCACTAGAGTGATGGAATTTTTTGTAACCCATGAAAAAGTTATTAGTCTAATAGAGATTAGTAATAAGTATCTAATTCCATTGCTTTTATGTGGGTGGGTAGGTGTGTCAATTAGACTTTCCTTAACACTATTTTCCAACTTTGTGCATCATTGAGACAATAAACTGCATGATGGTGTGTGCTGTGGTTCAAACATCTTGTTTTTGATAAATTTTTTAATAATCAAAATATTAAGCAGGTCTGAGTTTGAGGTATCACTAGATGCATGCATGCCTAACAATAAACTTGCAAAAAAGTTTGATAAATCCATTGAAAATAAGATGTTCAAATTCAGCACATACCATTGTGCAGTTCTTTGCCTCAACATGCACAAAGTTGGAAAATAGTGTTACGATGAAAAGGTCTATTGGACTTTAACTATAAGTTTCAGTTTTGTGGGTTAAGTGCCATCATTTACCCCCGCCTTGCCCTCTATTTGCACTTGGTTATACACAAGCTACCTCTAGCTTTAGAATTAGTAATGCCTTTTTTGCTGGAAGGAACATTGACCCTATACAAAAAGCCATGAAAGAGGAATACTTCTTCCTGCTCATCTGCTAAAGTCATAACAAGCAGCATTCAAAAGAACATGCGAAAATGAGTAAATAAACCAAATGTCAGGGTCTGAGCTCAAAAACCTGGGAAGTTACAGAAATTTGAATTAAGGATTTGTACATGAAACACCGCCAAGGCCTGACCAGCCTCGTTTTCATGTTTTTGGCACACTTTAAATGCTTAACTCTGCAAGGATTTACCATTATATCTGTGAAAAAGTTAACTAACAAAACTTTACAAATTAGAACTCTTTACTAAACTTAACTGAACTTACTAAATTGTGCAATATCTTAGAGTGGTTTTCCTTCGCCCGTGAAAGATAAAAGACTTTAGTTAGTACTAGTTGATAAAGAACAAAAGAAAACAATGGCTTTAGAGTCTACTACTGACTATTAGTTTGTCTATTCTTTCAAGGGCAAAGGAAAATCACTCTATAAAGTTTTCATGGATACATGGCATGAACTCTAACCTTGCCTAAAAAATCTGCATTGTGAGTAATGTACTGTAACAGTCTATGAGAGCATGGTCACACAATTTACACCAAATAGCTAGGCATGACCATCAATATCCAGAAGATGCAGAATCTAGAGGACAAAGGGATGTGACCAGCTTCAACCTCTGCCTGACTGTGTACTTGTACAAGCTGATGATAAAACCAGCTTCAAAACCCTATTAATTTCAGAATATATGCAATCAGTTGACCACCCAGCCAATAATTCTCAGCAAGAGGGATGGGAAATAATAATCATCATCATAACCTAACACCTCCCCCACTTTTATTAAAATTACGAATCCATTTTTCCATCCCAAAAAAAAACTGCAACAGCTTTTGTTAACACTCTTTAATTTCTTTAATTTGTTATGAAATTTGCTTATAAACTATCTGAAGTCACAAAAAGTTAATCACTATATAGTTGATGACACTCCAGTAGCTAGGAGTTGTTCCAAAAAGCATTTTGAAAAGTTATGCATGAATCCATTGGCATTTTTTGCTACTTTAAGACTTCCTCCTCAATGGATTTTCACTGCAAATCTTCAAATTGGAAGATAACTTTATTAATTGGCAAATGTCTTCCCATTATGTCCAATTTCAAACCTATCTTTTGTGTGAAAGACAAGGTACATCCTGTGGATAAATAAGAACAGTCATGGGATAATGGAACTTGTAGGTTCACAGGCCATGGGAGGCATACTCCCTTTCTCCAAGTGGTAGGGGTGATCAACAGTCGCTTTTGAAAATGACCCCCAACAGGTACACACAAATTAAAACAGCTTTGAAGCCATTTTGATTTCAACTCCTAAAAGGCACAACTACATATATATACATACGATGTCTTTGTCAAAAGAGAAGATTTACTTTGTTCAGTTAATGAAAAACTGATTGCACTGATATTTATGGTAGTCAATAACTGATAACTGGTAACAATTGACCCTAAAAGGTACTGAGTCATGTTACATAACTGACTTTTGAGTTGGAACCCCTAAAAGGTTCACACAGGAAATATTTTCAACCCTAAAAGGACTGCCTATCACCCCTACCACTTGGACAAAGGTAGTACCCCTGAGTTCACAGGTAACCCAATCAATGATCTTTAAATTAATCTTGGTAGACAATTTTTCTCATTATATCCCTACCGTAAAAGAGGTTGGAAGGGCAGGGATAAGATTGGGGGGGGGGGGAGGCAGCTAAATATGGCTAAATACTACTCATGAATAAGTTGAAAAATACTACAAACAACAAAAGATCAAGGAATGTTCATATTTTGTTAATTCTAAAATTTTGATTTTTGTAGCACCGGTTTACTATAATTCTATGTGTAGGACAGCAAAGGACCATTGATTGAGCTACCTGTAGTAGGTTAAATCTTTCCTCCACCAACTATCATTCGTCCATCATGTCAGTGTATGCTGTTATCATTCACTTTGCCAGAAGGCTGGTGCTGTACTGTCAATAGGACTCACACATGCACCAAATCCCAACCCTTAAAAACCCTCTAGCCTCTCCCACAATCAACCCATAAAGAGATCATCTGTAGAAGCCAGGTTACAAGGATAGTCACCACCAGATTTTCATTTTTTGTACATCCTCAGTGGCCAATATAGGGAGTAACCCCACCAGGTTGGTACATAAAGGATATTTCTGTGAATGGCATGAATGACTTTTTTAACCATAAGTTTTAAAATGTATTTGTACCTGTTCTGAGGAACACCAAGCTGCTTTACAAAGTGTTCTGTCAATGTCTCTGTGTACTTTCTTGTTGTTTCTGCATCATGGCGGCCAATGTTGGTCAACTGAACAATGGCAGTAGGCTCAGATGTTCCTTCCCAAGTCATCAATTGCCCAGGCTCAATGCAGACACAGATGTACTTTCAGAATATAAAGCATTCTTCAAATCAGTGGAACTAATCCGCTTGGGTGTAATATTGTCCCTGCACTTTTGTAAACCCCTTTTATAAGATTATGTCATTGGTACTCTACACCACCCCCACCACAACCACCACAACCCCCTTCAGGAGTCTAGGTAGCAGATATAGACGTTGCTTAAGATTTTAATACCCTTGCGAAGGTTTTTTTTTAAAGATTTTTGGTATTTAAATCTCGGAATTACCCAATCCTAATGGTCTAGTTCGAGTATTTTTGACTCCAAATGATTTAAAGATTAATAATTAGCATTTCTGACGACAACAACCAAGCGAAGGAGGAATCCAAATAAAAGCTTCAGTATCCGTAGAGTTCGAAAATACTCGTAAAGTAATAAAGTCCTTGAAAGAGGAAGCTGTTTTAGAGGTAAAATAAGATAAAGTTTGGCATTGTCGGTACGGTTGTTCAGTTTATTCAAATCTCGAATGGCGAAGCCCATTGATCCACATCGCGACCATGCGAGCGAAAAATTCCTTTCAATAACGTCGAACTTGTTGCTATTTTAACTTACCGATTCTGGCTTACCCAATAGATCTGCAAGAAGAGTAGTCGATTTTTTTAAGAAATCCTCAGGGATTTTAGCCGCCGGGATGTTAGTTTGTACCTGTAGATACGGCATTTTTAGACAAAAACGCAAAAAATACTCGTGTGTCACTCAGCAGTGCGACGCTTTTGCGCTGAGGTGACGACGTGGGTTACTGGGCTTCCTGTGGAATTTCGCTTTGTTCTTTTGTTAAAAATCTCTAAGGGACCGTTCATTTTTTTATCGGGAGGGGGGCGGTGGTTTTTTGAATTTTTGCTAAAAATTTTGTGTAGCTCCCCTTTTATTCCATAAAATTTTCACTTGACCCCCTCATTTTGTCCATGTTTTGCGTGACCCCCCTCCAACGTATCATATCTTTTCTATGCCCCCCCTTTCATAGCCGAATTTTTCTGGTGGCACCCCCCCACAAAACCACCAGCCCCCCCCCATCCCGATAAAAAATGAACGGTCCCTAACTAGATTTTAGTTTAAATCAACATATTTATTATGGCAATCTCTTTGAATTTTAATCTCAAAATAACCGTTAAGCAAATTTAATCTGCACCCCGGAAGTGAGTGTCCAGAAGCGGGGGAAAAAATGAAAGAAGGATTTGAATATATAAGATTTATTCCTAAATTTATCAAGACTGTTTTTTCTTTTTCTTTTTTCTTTTTTCGCTTTTAATCTTCATGAACCAGCTGTGGAAGACGATGAAAAACTGAAAGAATCTTGATAACATGAAACAATAACCGCTATTTTCTTCGTGGGTTTCCTGTGTTGTGGATCAGCGGACGATAACGCGGGCTCGTAATAACTGCTTAGCAACTCGAATCACTTGAAACAAAAATAGAGATTGACAAAATCCAACTTATTTTCTTCCTAAAAAATTTATTTTAAAGCCAATCAAAGGAAGAAATAGCCATGGAGGAAGACGGAAAGAGATCTGGGGCGCAATCTAGGGTAGCTAGTGTTGCTTCTGCTCAAAATTTTGACGAAGAAGAAGGACAAGAAGACGAAGAAACGATGCCAAAAGCATCAACAACTGCCTTGGTGATTGCATTGACTTAAATTTTTATAAAATTCACCGATGTTAATCATTGCTTTTCATCTTGTGGTCATTTAAGTTGATTACTATTTCGATCGCTTGTAGAATATGTGCTGGTCTTTTGGTTTGAACAAGAGAGTCCCAGTTATGAACCTGTCAGAAGGCAACAAGAAGGTAGTCTTGACAAACCTTTGATAACACTTTTACTTTTTCTAATCAACGTAACGAAAATTGCTAGGATGAGCTCCCCTTTTAAAGTTATCATAACTATTTGTGCCAAAATCCAAGAGAGATCTTGTGTAATTTTTTAATGATTGGATTTGAAAATGACAAATGTCATTATGCCCCGACATTAATTAAGTGTATTTTCAGAAGTTAAACCTGAAGAAGTTAGGAGCAAATCCAGGATTTTGTTGCTATATATATTGGTGGACTCACTCCTACAAATCACCCTCTTCCCCCTCTCTCAAACCATACCCAATGGGAAGTTGACAGGCAGTACAGTACATGTTGCCATAGAGCAGATTGCATAACTGTGAAAAGCTCACAACATGAGGAGTGCAGTAAGCATGCCCTTGCCACAGCCATGAAGTTAGTTTTCTAGAATTTTAACATGCCTTGCCATGCTTTGACTGTATCACGACCATGTTCATGCTGCAAGCTTTTCACTACTCTAATCTTAGCAAGATTATGTCAAGATTCTTAGCCTGAAGCACCCCTCCCCCCACATCTAGCTACACAACTGGATGAGAAATCAAATTTATTTCGAGGGTTTGAAGAGAAAAATGTGAAATGTTTCCTCATGCCATGAATATTCCAGTGGTAATTAAGTCTGTTACGATACTTTCCCTTTTTATCAGGAAGGTTTAGATATTTTCTGAAACTACATTATTATACATTAGATATTATTTGAAGCGATTGGATTTTATGCTGTAGGTGATATTCTATGTTACGGCTCACACTGGAGTTTTGTATGACTTTGAAGAAAACAAACAAAGACTTTTACAAGGACATGTGAGTATGATAACCAATTTTTGCTTACACATTACTGTGTAAACTTTTTTAAACTAAGGCAGTGCGACTGCTGGAGATGAGATTGAGGTCATACAACTGCTGGAGATGAGATTCCCTGCCCTATCCAGACAGACATGCCCAGAGGCCAGAAAATTGCTTAGTGGAAAAAATGATGATGATGATAAGTATTAATGACTGATGTCTAAAGTTGCTAGTATAAATAAACTATAGCTTAAAGAACTATCACAAATCCTGCATTCCAATTGTCACTATTACTACTACAGGTCCATTAGTAATAGGCTGCTAGTAGAAAAAAAATAAAACAATGGCATATCCCTCACATTTTGCCAAGATCTTGAAATTTTGTCAGCATTTTTAAGTTTTTAAAATTTATACATTAAAAGTGGCCATACTATTGCATGTCACACTGTAATACATGTGTCTTGGATCATGAGATAAAAGGTGCAAGCTGGAACTGATACCTACAGACACTCATGGTTGGCATGTTCAAACCTGGTTCTTAATTCAAGAATATATTAGAATGCCATTTACTTGCTTTGCAGTGCAATCCAATAACATGTATTTGTGTAAGTGAAGACAAACGTTGGATTGCTACAGCTGATAGTGGAGTTAACAGTATGGTTATCATATGGGATTCTTTTACTGGGTTAGTAACAGCCACAATGTAATGCATGCTGTGAATGGTAAATTAACATGTGTGAGAGTGTATCCATAACTTAATATTATCAAGAATTTGTTGGATTATTTTATAATCTGGTATAACCAATAAACAATTATTTCTGCTCTGAATATGTTACATTGATTTTAGTATTTTAGTATTTATATCACAAATCCTACATTCTGATTGGTTTTAAGTCATAGCCAGCCAGTAGAGAAAGATGCATCAAAACAATCATTGGTGTTTGCTTCACATTTTGCCAAGGTTTTGGTATATCATTAAATGTCAGGGTCAGGGTCACTGTCCAACTAATTTGACCTCACTCAACTCACCTTCATATGCTATGATTCAGTCAGGTCTACATCATTGGATGTTGACATATTGCCAATCATCTCAGTTCATTAAGTTATGGATGCACTTGATCAAGCTGCTAAGTACTCATGAAGCTGAAGTTATACTCAACTTTGCCTATCCTCACAGTGTGTAACAAACAAGCTAACTAACATGAATTATGATGTTTGAATTCAACTGCAGAATTCCTGTACAAACAATCTTTGATGCTCATGAGAGTGGTTGTATTGCTATTGGAATGACCCCAGATGCAAAGTATCTTACAACAATCAGTAGTACTTTACCACAGGTGTGTGATATTATATGACTTGTACAACCGCACTGTCACATTATATCAAGTCATGCAATCTTCAAAAATGTGTGACATTCAAGGACATCACACAATCTAACAGTGCTGTCTCATTGCTGCAAGCACATCTAACATTAAATGTGTACATTCAAGTACCACACACCAACCAAGTCACACAATCTTACCATGATAACACACAAAGCCTACAACCAAACAAATGGTGTGACAGTATACAGTCATGTACATTACGTGCAAACAAGTTTCATAATACTGTAGCTACGTGCTGCAGGTGTACACTAGACAACAAATGCATTATCAATGATAATCTTCAATGTTACCTTGAAGGTTGTTTCAGTGTGGGACTGGACATCCAATGGTGAAACACCTCTCTGCTCTGTCACTTTAGATAGTGACTTTGGAATGCAGGTATGAATGATTTACATTTTGCATTCAGTTCTATTTCCTCAGTTCTAAATTCTTTAAATTCTAATTTTTTTCTAGACATACATCATTTTTAATCCAGGGGATACCTCTCAACTTGTTAGTAACAGCACATCACAAGTTATATTCTACTCTTTGGTAAGAAGATTTTGAACTGATATTATAAATTATAGTCAACAAAACAGAGGAAAGAGTGTTTTATCTGATATAGTGGGTTAAAAAAATGAGGTGCAGCTGAGGTTTTTAAACCAACTTTGAGGTGTTTGGATAGAGGATGAAACACTTTAATTTTCAAGTGTTTGATCTAGCTTCTTAAACCATGAATAATTCTATAGGAGAATTCATGGGGGGATGAGGGAATTCCTCGTTGAATTTCGTGAGAATAATGATATCGCACAAGTCACTTTGCGACTCGTGCGATATTGTTTTTCGAGAGAAATTCAACGTGGAATTCCTGAGGCCTCCAATGAATTCTCCTTGAATTTCATAGCATCTACAGCAACAATATCATAAAATTCTAGGAGAAATTCAGAGCAAAATGTGATCCAACTTTATGCTAATTAAGATCACATATCCAAACCACTGTTGTGGTAGTGATTTACTTTGTTTTCTCCTCATTACTGGTAATTATGCATGAGTTTGAAAATAAATATTCAAAAATTGTTTCAAATTGCATAACCTGTTGCATGACAAATATGTAAATTTTTGTGAATGTCATTCAAAGTCACATTACATGGGCACAAACTGAAAATTATTCATTTTACCTAAATTAGTATTTGATCACTTAAATCTATTATAATTGCTATTTTCAGGTGGATGATAAGTTAGAGTATGTTGCTCCACCTCTGACTGATAAGGTAACAAATTACAGTAACATTAAGAGTGAATATTTTGAACCCAGGTGTAAACGATGTTGATGTTGTGTGATCATCCGGGTGTATAGTGTAGTCTTGAGAAAGACTGTTGTTGACATCTGATGTTTCGACAACCTGAGCGGAAGTCATCTTCAGAGTGAGGAAACGAACAGACAGACGGTATTTATGCATTTGGTTCGTCAGAACCAACAACACTTCTGATGAACCAAATGCACAAATACCGTCTCTGTCTGTTCGTTTCCTCACTCTGAAGATGACTTCTGCTCAGGTTGTCGAAACCTCAGATGCCAACAACAGTCTTTCTCAAGACTACACTATACACCCAGACGATCACACAACACCAACATACAGAAACATTTCCTCTAGTAGGTCTAGAAAGTACTAGAGCTGCTGTCACCAAAGAGGATGAGCAATAATTGACAAATAATGCAAATGATAATACCTAAAACTGATAACAAAGGCTTTCTTTGGCTGCAAACAGCAATGAATGTCTCAATACCCTAATAACTTGAAAAACCAGACTGTTTTCTCATGCTACTCTGATAACAAGTTATTGTATTTTTACAATAGGCAAATCCAGGTGTTGAGATAACCTTTTTAACTTCTTACATTAGCAGATAGCAGAGCAATTGACATGGGAAAGCAATGAAAAAAGCAATGGAAAAATAATAATTATGCAATGCAGCATTCACAAGTCTCGTTTTATAATTACCAGGATTTCAACAGAAGTGTTGGCTCCTACAGTCAGTCAGTCTTCCAGTATCAGTCCACTAGAGCCCTGACAGCAACCAGTTGTGGTAATATCGTCGTCTGGGAACACACTGGTAAAGATCTACCCTGCAATCGAAAAGCATTCAAGATTGTAAAACTGCAAGACAAGGCTATCACAGTGTTGACAACTATTGAAAAGTAAGTTAAATCAAGATGCTTAAATAAAACTTGTATGACAGATGTAATATCACCTGAGACAAGTTGCAGGTGTGCTCCTAGAATAGGCAATGCCTAAAAATTGTTGTGCAAATTAGAATTTTTCTCGCGATGATTGCAGGCATAGTTTGAGGAACGTTGCTTGTAAAACTTTGATGGGAATCAAAATACCACTAGAAATCTGGAGTGATTTTTGTTGTGCGCATGAATTTGGTAGAGAGGAAAAATATTCACGTTTGGGTGTCTTGTTGGGCATACATTACCCTGCGAGCAGAGGATTTTTAAACCCTCTCCAACAGTTGGAGAGGGTTTAAAAATCCTCTGCTCGCAGGGTAGGCATACATAAAACTGTGTGGTAATTCTAAAAAACGCGAGAGTTTAAAGGGTGCAAACTTTCTGCAGTCAAATTTATCGTAATTTTAGACTAATATTAAACTGAATTTAGGTAGAATTTGGTCTTTAACCTGAATTAAATTCCATACGCGAAATGTTTTAGAGTTACGGTTGACCTCAAACAGCAAACTGGGGCATTTTCGAATAGCAGATACCGTAATGTGAAGGACATTTAAAGAGACTTTTTCAAATTGTTCACATGGTTGACACAGATATTATTTCCCAGAACTACGAAGCATTTTCTATTTGTTCTGCATCTATTGAACAGATATTGCAGGTATTAAAACTATTTACCGATGAATCCACGGAGAAAAAAAGATGAACAGCAATTGCTTTCTTCAACCATGTGTACACACTGGCAAGCAAACGGATGCAACCAAAATGCTTGAAAAGACATTTGAGTGCCGTTCACGTGCACAAACGATTCTGATTGGTCGGAGCAGCTTTACTGTCAGCACCACGCACAATCCTGATTGGCTGTTTTGCGAGGCATTCTTTGCCGCAGTAGAAATGAATTTTGGCGCCAAAACGAGGAAAGATCCCGAATGTCCAAATGGTTTTAAATCATTAAGATAATTAGTGAATATCTTTGTTTTACGTTACAGGTATATTGTGACAGGAGATATTTCTGGTCATGTTCGATTTCTTGATCAACAACTTCGTCTTTCAAACTGGTAGGAAAAGTTTGCGTTACGGCTTTGAAAACTCAAGTAATAGACCTTATTCGCTTGGGCGTAATGTTTTCCCAATTCAGACCTCTTGGGAATACGATTCTTTGTTTGAGGTT
>JAAAQI020124449.1:0-14993 GCA_011800005.2 Stichodactyla mertensii
CTTCTTCTTCTTCTTCTTCTTCTTCTTCTTCTTCTTCTTCTTCTTCTTCTTCTTCTTCTTCTTCTTCTTCTTCTAATGTAGGTTCTAAATAATTGCATGGATATGAAAATAAATAAATCTTTAGCAGTCTCCATTATTACTGTGATGCTGACAAACCTCGTTACTGAGTTGTCTAACATTTTTCCCTTTACTTCTGCCAGCGATTTTAACTTGTAAAAGCTTTTTTAATTTGTTCATGCTAATTCCTAAGAGTATAGTTGATTGCTGTTTATTGTTTTGTGTTCAAAAACTGATTTATCAACGCTTCAACTCCCTAAAAGTCTATATTGAAGTCTGAGCAGTCTAGCGCATCGTACCCAACATCGGAGTAACGTATAAAGCTGAATGTCTTAGTCTTGATTCTGTTGCCTTTTAAAGATAAGGGGCTTTTAAATTGCCTTGTATCTCAGTGCATTAGATCACTTCTTCGAGATATCAACATATATTCTTCATGATAAAATATAGTCTATGAAAGTATGAATTATTCACTTTTTTGCAGGGAATAAATCCTTCGCACTTGCTGGCATTCCTACACATAATACGGTAGCTACAAAAGCTTCTTCATTAGGAAGTCCTGCATCCTCCAAATCAACAGCCTCAAATGCTTTAGCAAAAGGACTAATTTCAAGTGGCATGCAAACGCCTAATCTAGGGTCTGTGAGTCCACAGGCCCCTGCTTCTGGTAAGCACATAAAAAATCCACCTGTAAATATAAACCCTGGTATGGCAGGCCAGTGCAAACCAGGCAAGGAACATAAAGAAGTAACATTGAAGGGTGGAATCAACGCGGGTACCTACAAAGATATCGGGCCCGTTTCTTCGATTGACGAATGCTCAAAAAAGTGCTGCAGTTTTGCACCATGTGACTTGGCATTTGTTTTACAAAAACGTTGCTATCTTGTCGGCTGTACCGATGGGAAAAGTTGCCAGCTGCAAAAGGCCAAGGCCTCTCCCTACCATCCGTCTGTTGTGTATGTGACAAGATGGAACAATGAAGGAGTAAAACATACAGGTAACTTCATGACTGGTAGTGACTCATTGAAAATGAAGGGAAAATGCATGCAAATTGAAAGCGTTTATACAGATGTAAATGTCCCTTTGTCAATAAACTGGAAGCACGTCTCTGTTTGTCATTGAGCAGAGGCAAATAACCCAAACTAGAATCTTCTTTTGTGTTTTCAAAAATATGAAGCCAGAATATGGACGCTTTTTAAACTGATCAAGTATATTCGAAGAACTAAATTCTGTCCTTGTCCTCAGTTGCGAAATATTGGGGAGGGGGAGTCCTGCAGCCCTTACTGCAGCCCCGGCAAAACTAATTAAAGGATAAACGCATTCAGAGGTCCTCGAGACGTTCAGTGAAGCAATTGGATTTTTTTCATCTTCCGTGCTGCTGAAATTATTCATAAGAGTACTGGTCTGTTTAATCAAGTAAAGCCTTTTCTTCTCAGTCAGCGTAAACGATGACACATCGTCTAGTTTTATGTGCAGTCCAATGAAGTTGATGACAAAAGTCACTTTGAAGGGCGGTCTGAAAGCGGGTGATTTTACTGATACTGGAAAGGTATGGAAGCTTGCTTTTGTAAAACTTAACGGGAATAGGGTGTGTTTTTGTTATCGTCTTTGATAAATAATCACTCTTTTATCAGTTTAAATCACACATATCACCAATAACATGACTAACAACTAACAACCAACTTTGAATGTAAGAAGGTGGTTACAATTTCAAATGAGGGTCTCGAAGGATACCTAGTAAATAAAAACAAGATGATTGATATCTGCTCAAATATTTTCGTTTAAAAAAGGATTTGATGCTGTAGGGTCTTGGATTTAGTTACTGAAAATGAGAAGCAGAAAATCCAAAATGAGATTTCGTCGAAATTATTGAAGTGAGATTTTAACCATATTTAGGCTGACCTCGTTTACAATCATGTAAAGTGGAAAGAACTGGAGGATTCTATTGAGTTTGATCAGGAAGCCACCACTAATTTCCTATCTAAATATTCTCCTTGCCGCAATACAGCCAGTAAAGTTTTTATTATTCTTTTACAAATTAATAGGTTGGTAATATAGGAGAGTGCTATGACTTGTGCTGTCAGCAACCTACATGCAATCTTGCATTTATGTTGGGTCAAAACTGTTTCTCTGTAAAGTGTTACAACAAGAATTTATGTTCTACAATCCCGGCGCAGCCTTCAATTTACAACCCACAAATAGCCTATGTATGGAACAGAAAGGAGATGTCGTCAAAAGCAAAAGGTTTGATAAACAATTTTACCATAGCAACTGGTTTGAATTCGGAATCCGCGAAATTTGCCTCTTGAAATTTAAAAAAGGAGTAAGAAGACGTAATAAGATATAATAATATAGCCTAAGACTGAAAAAGATTTAAAGGCTCTAATGCACGATGCACTTTCTAGATCGATCTTCTGTGAGGCTTCGGTGGCACAAATGAAAGCACTTTCTGCTCTTGCAACTGACGCTTGTGTAGTGATACACCGCCGTTGCACAAAAGTTTCAGGAAAACATTAAACCGGGCCTTCCTGAGAAATAAATAACTAGGTCATGCAGGTCGTGTCGTAATAACAACAAAAACTCATTAGAAACATTTGACTAACTTTGTAACGACAAATCATTTCCATTCTAGAGTCATCCACAAAGAAGGCTGAAATAACAAAACCGGCACCTGCCTGTCCCAAGGCCAAAGTAGTACGTGAAGTCACACTGGTAGGAGGACTAGGTGCTGGAAAATTCCATGACAACGGCAAAGTGAAAGATATGCAACAATGCCAGCGCATTTGCTGTGAGATGCCTAAATGCAATCTTGCATTTATGCTTAGTGCCAACTGCTTTTCTGTGGAGTGTAAAAACGCAGCTGTTTGTAAAACACAGAAAGCTCGGCCGTCGCAATTTTCTCCTAAAATTTCATTTCTGAGAGCATTTGGATCAACAACCTTTATGAGCCTTGATGAAGCTCAATTAGCTGCCAGGCCTGTGTTACCTCCAGCTGTTCCAGCAGCAAAAAAAGATGGTATTACAGCACCTTTAAGCCACTTGCAGAAACCTAAACCGTCAATACCTGGTCTGCCAGATGTGTCTGTTCCCAATGTGCCTGGAATGCCCTCTGTTGGTCTGGGTCATAATCAACAGACACCTATTAATCCTAAATTACCAGGAAGTCCTTCGGGTTCTGGAATTCCAGGCTTACCTGCACAATCACTTGGATCTGCATCTGCTCTGAACAAACCACAAGCCGAAGCAGCTCAAGGGTCGAACTTGCTTTCCTTGCCTGGTCAGCCGCATCTTGCCCAAATGCCTCAACCAGGAATACCAGTCGCTCAGTCATTAAAACCTGAGCCAAGCCAAGAACCGGCAACCATGCTTGACAAACCTCCACTTGATATGAATAACGTGCAGAACTCGCTCCTCCCTCAACAACCTAGCACACCACAACAGCCTAGTGTACCAGGTGGACCATTAATTCCATCATCACTGGGATTACCTACCCAGCTCTCTCCAAGTCAAGCTCTTGGTATGATATCTCCTCAATCAGAAGCGCCCATGCAACCAGGTCAAGGTAGGAGTTCTGTTTCAGGATGTTCTATTTCTTGTGTTACATTTCAATGGTAAAATTAATGAAGAGCTTAACAGATGAAATAAAGGGGAGTAAAGAGAAATGAATTAAAAAAAGTCTGAGTTCCGGATAGGAGTTGAAACCGCGACCTTCTTTTCTCAGTTCATTTCTCTTCCTCTTCATTTTATCTATCAACATATGTATGTCTAATATTTGCCCCACAATGAAATCCTTGGTTTTACTTTACATAGGAATGCCTTTGAAAAATCCTGCGGAAAACACAGAAAAGAAAACAGATCTTGTAGGAAATCCTGAACCTAATGAAAAAATACAGCAGGATATTCTCAAAACTGTTAATCTTACGAGCACTATCACTGATGCTAAGCCAGGTCAAGCTATGAAAATGAACATAGTCGATGGCAAGTTACAGCTAACACCCATAGGTAACTCCAAAGACCATAAGGCTGGTTCTGGCGAATCGAAGACAAATAGCAGTGGATCTTCTGCTGGTGCCTTTGATGCCATACTTGGTGGTAGTCAAAGTACTGAAGAGGATAAATGCATGGGTGCCAAAGTAATCACTGATGTCACACTTAAGGGCGGGAAAAAAGCAGGAAAATTTAAAGATCATGGTGACGTTAAGAATATGAAAGCCTGCAAGAGAATGTGTTGTAAGGATGATAGCTGTAATCTAGCTTTCATGCTTGAAAAGACTTGCTATACAGTGACATGCAAGAACAAGGATCTTTGTGATCACACCCCCGCGCCGCCATCTGACTTTAGACCGAGGATAGCCTACGTCAGGCCTTTAAAAGATACTATCAAGGGTGAGTTACTTTCATGATCACTGGTTTCTTTGCATCGATAGTTTTTCAATTCTCCTGAGACAAATCCAAACCATTTTTTCTTTTTTCATCCTTCTTGAGAAACAAATATTGCATTTAAGGTAATTCCCTTGAAAGAAACTTTGCCAATAACTTTATCCTGAATATCATGGATATTAATTATGCAGTGGACATTTAAAAACTGCAATAAAAGAGAGGGGGGCACCATTCTCGTTTTCGCTCTAGATGCTCTTCAAATATATCAATTTATAGGTTTTATAGCGAAATGTGGTAGCAACCGGAAAATGTAATTAAAAACCTTTATTCTCGGTTACTGCCTTACAACAAAAACATATAATTCCAAGTTTACTAGTTAAGCTATACTACTAAATCTATGAAAGCAATTGAATGACTATGTTTGTTGAAATATCAGTGAAACATCCAAGTATGTGCGCCTCTACGAACGTCCAGAAATCGCAGGCTTCAACTCTTCTCATCAAAATATCTAAAAATTTATCCAATAAACTTTCCTTGATATTTTGATATATATAATACGCAGTGCCGATTTTATTAAAAATCTCAACTACGACTTAAGGTAATTCCCTTGCTTTGCATTGCGCACGCTCTACTGCGCATAACACTGCGATTGACTTTAATTTGTGTGCCCGAGCTTATCTAACTCTCCTCAGTCTTCCCTCAGAAAAGTGTGGGTTTTCGACCATTTCTCGATGATTTTTTCAAAATAAATCAAGAATTAACGAGAATGGTGACCCCCATTTTCTTATTTAATGTTTTGCCCCACAGAAATGGCAGATCTTCCTGCTATTCCAAAGGCTCCTAGCAACTTACGTTGTCAGCACAGTAATATATCTAATGACAAGACGCTTGATGGTGAAATTAATAAGAAAAATTACACACTTCAACAAGATGCCACCGATATGCCTAAATGCATGGCAAGGTGCTGTGAATCCAAAAAGTGCGATTTGGCCTACTATGTGGATGACAAGTGCTATTCTGTTTCTTGTACCACAAGAGATGCATGCAAACCTGTCAGTGTTAAAGGGAAACCAAAAAATAAGATACCTCTGATATCTGCCATGTTAACGAAGCCTAATGAAGAGGAGGACAAGGTCACAGGTACCGAACTTACCGCATAAAATTGTCCAATAATATTTGCCCCATTTGTTTCCCATTTCTCTTGAGCGACAAGGGGAGGTGCGTGTCAATTTGTAATGCTCCGGACACCTTTTTTTCGCTGAATCTTAACAATTATGGATTTCAAATACAAGTAAAGAAAATATACACCATATACAATAAACAATAAATGCTTGGTTGTACTAAGAAACACCAAGTTCCCCCTCCTCTCAAAAGAAGAAGAACATCCAGAATTGCAGAAAATTTGGATGATTTTTCCTTTCTCTCACTATTTTTCCAAGAATGATCTTTGAAAACAAACAATTTAAATGCGCAGTAACTGTGGTAACAGGATAAAAACTACTTGGAAGTGCTCGAATGCATTTACCTTTTCATCACTTTTTTTTTTTTTTTTTTTTTGACTTATTTTTTGGGAGGGGGTGGGAGTGAGTTCTAAGCATTTTATCCTTACCCATGTGCAAATGAAAAATAAGGTGCTACCGTAGCATCACGGGATAACATCCACTTCCTATTGTTGATCAAAAGGAAAGCCCTGGAGAATTCCTAAATTTAAAATCACTTTAATAACCCGTCTGATGAGAATAAATCTTTATAGTAAGATTGAAATCCAAGTTGTGTCGAATTTGCTTTCACCATGAGCCATGAGCCACTGGCTCGGGAGATTGAACGAACTTCATCATCCCTTATGAATTCGATTCCGAATCATTCCTTATCCACAAGATGTATGGACATGCATTTTTTAAATTATACTTCAACGTTTTAGAAATGCTTGTTCTTATCTTTTTATTATTTCTTAGACTTGGCCGCAGATGTAGATAGTCCAAAGAGTTCTGCTTCAGAAGATGTTACGAACCTTCTGGTGACTAAAGAGCGTTGCCGTAGCAACCGAATTTCGACTGGAATAACATTAAGAAGTGGAAATTATGGAAGTAATTTTACTGCAATGGGAAAGGTACCAATAAAATATAGTTTTGATCAATAGACCTTATTTTCAAGGTTCGATACGCATCCAGACCAGACGGCGGGCCACAACTGAAATAATTAATTAAAATTCTTATTAAAAAAATTTCATAATTTATGATAACTCTTATTATGAAAACGTCTCTTCGGGTATCATGGCCTTTCAAATTCCTTGGATAAAAATAAATAAAAAATAAATAGGAATTTGCAGTGGATTCCACTGAGTGGCTCTTCTTCCACTGATTTCCAAATGGAATTTAGAAGTTGATTTTTACGGATTTGGCCAATGCGCAACCTTGAGAATAAAGTCTATAGATTGCTCGGAAAGCGCATTGCCAGCCAGTATTTCTTTTTATTATAGCTCGATCTTAGCTCTCAGAACTTGCTCCATTCAGTCAGAATAGAGAAATCGCAGAATCGGAAAATTCCATTCCCAATTTAAATTCACGTTAAACATTTGTCCCATTCCCAATAAAAAGTCGCCAGTATAACGATTCTATTTCTCGTCTTCAGAAAATATTTCAGATAAAGCAATAAAATTACTATAAGATCATCTCGAATGCACCAAATGAAACTCGCTTTAAACAAAGAAATATGTAAGCATATTGGTTAATTAATGTTAATACTTTGCATTTTGCATATTCTGCAGGTAGAGAGTTTGAAGAAATGCATTGCCCTCTGTTGTGTACGACCTTCTTGTGATATTGCCTATTTAGAAAATAACAAGTGCTTTGCAGTTCAGTGTAATGATGGTGTAATGTGTCAGACAAACGCCCATGAAGCCGACATAGGCATGAATGTTAAGCTAGCTTACATGGATCGCAAAAGAGGCGCAGTAAAGGAAAGAGGTAAAACCTAAGGATGTACATTTGTGGATTCCTCATATAATATTATACAGAAGCAATCTAAAGTGCTCGTTTGGATTAATTAATGTAGAATGAACTGGACATATAACGATATAAGAGACTAGAAGGAAACAACTAAAATAGTTGTTTTCCCAAATAAGAATAGCTACGGTATTTACGGAAGGTGCCCCTAAAAACGAAGAATAAGAAACCCAAAAAACTTTTTAAATTCAAATATGTCGATCTTATTGTAATAGAAATATTTGCTGTAAAAATTTTCATGTGAGATAAACTAATAAACTTTTAGAGTATCTGTCTTTGCTGTCTTGAAGGCATGGATCAGTATTAGCGTAAATCTTTATTTTGAAATTGAACTTTTCTTTCGACTTTTCAACAGACTGGATGATTGTGTATATCATCGTTGGTTCATTGGCATTTGCAGCTGTTATAGGAGGCATTATATGGGGTATTTGTATATGTACAAAAAGGTAGGAAAGCACTTATGAGTACATTTGAATGTACTAGGTGCACGTATTGAGAGCGGAGGGGAGGTGAATGTCTCTGATTACAGCCTAATTGTTTTTCCTTTTTTCTTTTTTTGCTTAATGATAGTACAAAAGATGATTAGTTACATATCAACCATATAACTACCTTCTCTACTTCTTCAGAACTTTGACTTTTCAGTCTCTTTAATGTTTTAACGTTTTCCAATTTTCGTTTTATTGTTAATATTATTTTTTAACAGAAATAAGATAGGAAAGCAAAGAAGATTACTAGACGACGAAGACGATGAAGATGATGAGATGCTTCCTAAACGTACGTTTTCCATTTCACAAATAAATGTCGTAGAATGAATGATTGAACAAACGAACGAAATAATCGATGAATAAATGAAAGAAAGAATGAATGCATCATCACAGTAGAAATAGTAAAACTTATTCTTCTTTTTTTTCTATCCTAGCAACCCAGACAAGGTACAGAACACCGATGCACAGATATTAACGACAGCCGTCGAAACCAACCATCTTAATGCTTTAAGTCTGGTTCTCACTAGCGACGCAAGCATAAGCGCAAGCAACATATGCAGACTCAGTAGGGTACTGCTCATTAGCGGTGTTTGTCTTTTCTCGAACCTCGGTGATAAATGAGGTACTGAGTCTGCGTATGTTGCTTGCGTTTATGCTTGCGTCGCTAGTGAGAACCAGGTTTTAAACCTCATTGAAATCGACTAATGTAACCAAAAATGAACCATGTTAAAATATCACATTGGAGAAAAGGCACGGAATATGTCAAAAGGAGATGATGATAATGTCCTGAGGGTGCAAAATTTTATTTCTTTTAGAAATAAGGATCCCTTTGTGAGTCACGTCATAGACCACATTTGCATAGTTGAAACAGATGTTCAGGAAACCTCTTACTTTTATATCCTCGACATCTGTATGATATTTCGTTGGGAAAATTGATGAAAATTCCACAATAAGACGGAGAACTACTATATTTCATTTTATCTATATCGTGTTTGAATATGCAACTTACATTCGAATTAAGGAGTTTTTTAATCACCCTGGACAACTTAAAATTTTAACTGCTTTTATTATTATTATTATTTTTCCATTCTTTCCAGCTTTAAACTAGTAAGATAGCAAAATAGTTTATTTATGCAATGAGGTTTTTCCCGGCTTTTGCTAGTATGTCAATTTTTCCTAGCTCTTGTCCAATGTTGGGCTACCGCAGTAGCAAGAAATTACTATATTTGTGCTGTATTGCACTTTAAATCCGAGTCTAAATATAAGATGAGATCCTAACTCTGCATATTGTAATTTCACTCTTGCATAAAATGAAACCTAATCTCTACTACATCTTTTTTCCATGGTTCTGGCTCATGGTGTATTTCTTTTCACTCTCCTAAATTCATTGCGTTTATAAATTCATTCATTCTTCTTTGTTCGTTTGATTGTTTATATATTTCTTTCTTTATTTTTGCTTGTTCTTTCCTAGCTTTTTCCTTCCTTAATTCCTTCTTTCTTTCAGTTTATCAGTTCTCTCGAGCCCTCTTACTCAGTTTCTTGTTGCATGTTCTTTCCAAATTTCTTCTCTATCTATTCCCCACAAAACCAAGAAAACATAAGGGTGAAAACAAGGTAACCACGGGGAAAAAGAGACAAGAAAAAGGCCGACATGCTCTAATGAAATATTAGAAATTATAATTTGGTTTATAAATAAACTAAACATAGCAAAAGCAGCAAAGAAAATTATGGATAAAGAAAGACAGGTCAGAAAACAAGAGAATGTATATGAAAAAGGCGAGGAAAAAAGTGATATTATTGCTATGATTGCTATACAAGAAATAAATATTAGTTATTTTTATATCATTATAATATTTATTGTGTAGCGTATGTTAAAAACTTTCCGTTCTCGCTCTGACACAGCAACCCTTACGGATAAAAATCGATTCAGGACGTTTGCGGCCAATCGATATTGTAATGTCAATTTTCTGAAACTTAGCAAACAGTTTCTTCACCATATCAGAGTTCCAAAAATAGAATAAACAAATGGGGGTCACCGTCTTCATTTTCGAGCTACGACTCAAGGACAACCGGCCGTTTCGAAGAAAATAGTGCGGGTTTTATCATAACCTATCGTATTGATTAAGACATTCAAATAAGACGGAAACGCTGCTCAGTCGAATCTTATGTAACTTATCAGGCGACAAGGATGCATAACATGGATAATATGGCGACATAAATAACTTAAAATAATACGCATTCATAAAATAATAAGCAAACATAAAATGCATTCATAATTTTTGAAAGCGCACATCCTCGTCACATTATGTGGCCTTAAATTCGATCTCGTGCACAGGTGTAAATTTGGGAAAACTTTGCTGGTCGTTTATTCTCGTGTAATGTCAATATTTCCTGTTTTTCAAAAAATCATGAATAACTGAAAATAATTAGGACATGAATAACTGAAAATGATTAGGAAAAAAAGGCCATAAAATACATTTTTAATTTTTGAAAGCGCACATCCTCGTCACATTATGTGGCCTTCGATCTCGTGCACAGATGTAATTTTGTGGAAAATTTGCTGGTCGTTTATTCTCGTGTAATGTCATTTTTTCCCTGTTTTTCAAAAAATCATGAATAACTGAAAATAATTAGGACATGAATAACTGGAAATGATTAGGAAAAAAAGGCCATAAAATGCATTCATAAATTTTTGAAAGCGCGCATCGTCGTCACAACATGTGGCCTTTGATCTTGTGCACAGGTGTAATTTTGTGGAAAATTTGCTGGTCGCTTTTTCTCGTGTAATGTCAATTTTCTCCTGTTTTTGAATATTTATTAAAGCTTACTTTTAAGAAGGAAAAGAAATGGGGTTGACCGTTTTCGTTTTGGAGATATTATGCAGTAAACATTGAAAAAGAAAACTTGGCACATTATGATTATGAAGTTATAGACCCATTTCACTAATTCCCGAACTGGAGGACAAAACAAATGAATATTTTAACATGATAATAGTCTTTGATCTCTGGAGAGAAAATGGCTATTGTTTTGTCCTCCAGTTCGGGAATTAGTGAAATGGGTCTTATAGAAAACTTTCTTCAGTTAACTACAACAGCAACACGTCCATCACCACCACCACCACTACTACCACAACATGAACGACAGCACCTACATATTCGATATTGTCGACATTGGATATGCATGGCAGAAACATAGAAAACGATTTGTAATAAGTTTCTGAAATCATTCGATGGAGAATAATACAACGAAAAAACATCTAAGAGATAAATACCGAGAACGAATGCAACTGTTATTAAAATTTTATTTATAGGATTTGTATGGGAAAACGTGTTGGATGGTAAGCTCTTGCCATCTAGCTCCTTTTTCCACTCAAATTCTTAGAAAATATCAGATTTTATAATTTATGCCATTTTTTATGAGTCAAACATAAACATAAACGGAAACTTCACCTTTAATAAGAAAAAGTAACGTAATAAACGAACGACGTTTCGGTGTCGCTGACACCATCATCAGGTTCAAATGATAAATAAATTATGCGCATAATCAAGTCTAGTAAAGTGAAAACAATCATACAATGAAACTAATTGTTCAATAATGTTCAAAAAAGAGCTTTGCTCTTCCTGAGTCACTCTGGACGTTTAGTTCCGGTTGAATGTGCTTGATGAACAACATTTACTATCGAAACTTCACCTTCATACTAATATTGAGATACTCTGTCCATTTCTGGAGTTCATTTTGACACTTTGGTGCTTGATTTAAGGGGGTTGTGGTCACGTGAACCGTTAGTGCATAAGGCCTATTCCTACTATGAAGAAAAAAGCAAAAAAATCTTCAAGGAACTGCTTTTCATTTTGGACCCGGAAGTCGTTTTTTTCGTTTGAGTAACGTAACACTTAACAGCTCCATAAAAACTTTACGAATGACCTCGAATTCCAGCAAAAATTAATAAAATTATCTTGTAAGCTTAAAGATGTCCGTGGGCAAAAGAAAAAATAATAATAAATGTGGTCATATTTTTGTGAAAATTTGCATAATTTGGAAGTCCATGATATTGGAAGCAAATTTTATAAATAATAGATGGGCTAACCGACTTAGTTTTCCGTCAGATGACTTGCAACTACGCCATATTTGTTTTGTAAGTTGATAACAAGAAGCAACCTTCCAAGGACCTCTAAGCACCCTTCAAAGTGAGAAGGGGAGGAGTTAAATTTTAAAAATCTAAAAACCCTGAAACACATAAATTGGAAAAAATGCTTGCAAATATAGTTTGGGGGGGAAGGGGTCTACATCCCTCTTAAACCTCCATTCACCGTGGTCCCTATATTCTCGTTAGCTTAATGTTTCGCCATTCGAAGCATTCGAATGACATCATCACGATGAACGCTCAAAACTCGTGTACAGAAAGGAGGGGGCGTCCGATGTCCTTCTAACTCCGTCCTTTTAAGCTTGTTTTGATAGGAAAATATATGTAACGACAAATCAACAATTTTACTTGTCTGTTTATTTTCTTTTTTATTATAAATCTTTTAAA
This sequence comes from Stichodactyla mertensii, assembly GCA_011800005.2. Lineage (NCBI taxonomy): Eukaryota > Metazoa > Cnidaria > Anthozoa > Actiniaria > Stichodactylidae > Stichodactyla > Stichodactyla mertensii. The sequence goes on from JAAAQI020124449.1 coordinate 12,456, forward strand.
TAATTAATTAATTAATTAATTTTTATAGCCAAATACTGAGTTTTACAACTTTTGTCTGGAATTGCTTATATTCAGGAGAATTTTGCTAATATTCCTGATCTTGCTTTATCAGTGCTCTAAGTTTTTTCAACGTTACCTTATTTTACAACTGACATTGTTTTAGTAATAAGATGATCAACAAATAGAAAGTACTTTTGCTTTAAAAGCTTCTTATAGTTAATGCGAAAAACTGATATTGCTCAATGAAGTTCACTTCATTTTGGTCATGAAAGATCCTGTGTGTCTTCTTCGTGAGAATTCTGTTTTATAATTGAGGAAGTTCCATCTTTAATGTCAATTCTTCGACTTCCTTGTTTCTCCTATTCTTGGTTGTTTTACCTTCCTTTCAGTTATTCCTGGACGTGTTTTGGTTCGAATCCTCATGAACAAAACTATCGAGTTTATCGCGATGTGTGCCTAACTGTTAATCTGTCTCTTGGTCAGCTTTCCTCTACCTTGGATGCTAGCTGTGTCTTCTATTATATATGTACCATTATGTGAATGTGCACATCCTCTTCAGTTTGGTTTTCACAAAATAATAAACTACTCATTCTTGATAGTGTGCCATCCCAATTTGTATGAGCTAGTCTACCTTAACAAGTCTCCGGTTAATAACCATCTGCCAGTGGCGCTTGGACTAGCTCAGTTCCGAGACTACATTACTATTCATTTTCATTTAGGGTCAACCAAAAAGCGTCCTGCAGTTTTAAGCCTATTTAAAAACTTTCATGATTAAGTCGCTTGCTGCACCATTCGAAATGTGTTCGGTTCACGATGGTTATCTTTACAGATGACAATTCTGAAAGCAGACCTAAATTCTTGGTTTCGTAATCCATAAATAAAAGGATTTAGAGATGGGGTTAAAGTTAGCAAACCTACACACCATTCCGAGTTACTTAGAATATCCTGCACAATAGAGGGGCACTTCCTGAATGGGATAACACTCAATATCATACAGATAAGGTTTGGTAGAAAAGAAAAAAATAATAATATCATAATAGCAAGAAACACTTTCATTGCCTTGCGATTTCTTAAATTTCTGGATTGCTGGTTTCGGCTGTTAATGGACTGCTGTAAACGAATTGCTGGAAGTTGTTGCTGAGCAGAAGAAATTTTTAAGATGACTTCATAGCAGTAGACAACGATGAGAAAGGGGATAAAAGTTGTAGTTACGGAGACGAAAAGCCAATAAATTAAGAGAAACCTAGGGTTGCAAAAGCTTGTAAATGGTATGGCAAACACGATAGAGATAAACCATATAGTTTGTATGATCCTTCTTGTGGTTACTGGTGTCATTATGGATGGATAACGTAAAGGCCACTTGACAGCAATAAGTCTATCGATGCTAACAACGCATATGTTCATCGCTGTCAACACAAGAAGCTGTACTGTTAGAAACTGAGTAAGCTTCTCCAATATGCTACTGCAATCCACAGACACATTAAGTAATACATTTGCGTTTGAAATCGGAAAAAGTAATAACCCAGCCAAAAGATTAGCCAAAGCGAGTGAACATAGAAAAAAGTTCGATGTATTACGGAGTGAATGTCTTCTGTAGACCAAATATAAAACAAGGCAATTTCCAATGATAGCTAAAATACCAAAAACAGAGGTAATGCCGACGAAAATGCCAGCCTTCATGACTGAAACAGAAAACTTCTGTTTGTTGATTACGCATGGTTTTGGCAGGTCTCGACCGTCCATTTTTTGTGGTTCTTAAAGTGATCAGGTAGAATACAAAACTAAAGTCTAAGACGACTAGAAAAGCAGGAAGACCAAATACCGCGTGATCATAGTGACATAAAGTATTGACAAGTACCAATCAATCATATTATTTCCATAGTAACCCAATATAGAAAGTTTTCACTGGCAGTGCAAGTTTATTTATGTCAAGACTTCCAAATAATTTGGTAAATTAAAAATTCTCTGCACACGTTTTCCATTTCAATACTGCAGTTTAAATAGTCATCAGTTTCCATGGTCCGCGTCAAACCATCATTTCAGGGGGATGTTGATTGTGCAATATTTAATAAACGAGCAGGCTTTCCGTTATGCTATAAAATTGGCAAGTTACTGTAGTGTACCGCTGCATGCCGAGATATGTATGGGCCCCCAGTGCATTCTGGGGAGAAGAAAAGTCATCCATGCAAGAAGAACAAAAAATAAATAAATAAATAAAAATAAAAGAATTAAAAATTTTTAAAAAAACCCGAATAAAATCACACGTAAAAGCTGACTTTTCCTGACTTTTCTGACTTAATCAAGCTTTCTTATTTTCTTTTTTCTTTTAACCCAAAGACCTTGTTGGCTTTAGTAAATATAGAGTGTATAGGCCGAGTCCCAGGAGAGACTGCTGGTAACAATCAAACACCTGGGTCATAGTCCTCTCCTTGAACATGATGCAACTTGGATAAGCTTAGATAATGATATTCATAAAAATCTTAAGCTATGTAAAGACATTATAGAATTTAAAAAGGCATTGAAGAAGAAACTCCGAAG
>JAAAQI020124460.1:0-14987 GCA_011800005.2 Stichodactyla mertensii
CGTTCGTTTTATGATACTTCACAACTCGTGAATAAAAACCGTACGCGCGCACTTTCCATGAAGTAATCTCTATATATATTATCAGTGGAGTGAATTTAAATTTACAATTTAATGAGGCTTTCATTTGTAGAGTATGAATGGCTTACTAGAGGTCTAGAAAATTACTTGATGTGGGTCTTAAAATGTTTATTACTTAATTATTTAACCCCCCTCAAAAGGCTTGGCAATTGAGTTTATATATACACCTATTTCAAAAAAGGTTGTTGGAGCCAAAGGGGATTATATATAGTTAATAGGCAATAGGTCATTCCAAGATGGAAAGGAATTATGGCATACAAGTAAACACAAATAATTGAGACTTTTAAAATGGTTTCATATAAACTACATACAAAAATATCTTGACACTAAGCTCCACATTCTTGATGAGAATAAGATTTAGCAGAAGCACAAATTCTGGGATCCTTGCAATGACCAATCTCCTATTGGCCTATCTCCTATTAAGCTTATCTATTTTCTGTTGCCCTTGGCTGTGACAACCTTTTTTGAAATAAGCATATGCTAGACTACCTGCCTCTAAGGCTAATCTATAATTCGACTATGAAAGCCTCTAATAGATTAGCTATTTCAAATACAAATTATGATAATTGTACTCTAAGAATAATTGTGAAGAACGTCCAGTTAGATTAAGACTTAGAATATACTAAGAATTCTGCAGCCTTAATGTGTATTTCCACACTAAAATAAAATAAGCCAAGTAGACAAAACAATACAAAGGACGATTGGTAGATGCAATTAAGTTAAATTTTCTTAACAAATTGTGAACTAAACTTTCAAGTGAAAGGTGTGAAAATGTACTTAAGCTTATAATCTAAATATTTTAAAGTTTTGTTAACAAAACATGTAAACAAGTAAGCAAATAAAACAAAACAAAGCAATAGCTTGTTCAAAAGATCGAATTCTGGATTTGATGTTAAGCTTATATCTTAAGTTTATAGTGGAGAAAAGCCGAGAAAAAAACCTCATGTGGGAGTTCAACCAACTTTAGTTTTGTTATGAATAACTTTGAGATACTCCGCTTAATAGAGGACCCTACTCGCTGTACAGCAATCGAAAGAGTCCTTTACAAGGAAAAGGCATAAATCGACCTTTATAGTTGTCGATACGAGACTAATGTAAATCTAGTGCATCATACTGATTTGAGCTGCAATCGTATTTAATTCAGCATTGATACTGACCTTCTACTCCGTATTTTGTCCATCCTGGTCAAAAGTTCGGTCCAACAAACCAAATTTAAGTAACAACAGAAATTGAGAAGGAAGACTATTTTTGACCCATAATACTTCGTGCAACCACGTGTTTATACTCACCTCAGAAACAATTCTGTTCCCATCTCTTGAAGTGGTTAACTCGAAAGTTTAAACTACTTTAACCACCTCTGCACACTTAAATACTTTTTAACATTTGTAATATCTACTCTTTTTCTCCCTCTCTTAATTTTAAGCGTGACATCTTGTAATTTTATATCTTAAATTGTATATGTGTGTGCAAATAAACTCAAGTCTCAAGTCTCATCCCCTCCCCCCATGGTTAATTGTTTTTAATATCGTTTTGAGCATCAGGTGGAAGGAGTGATAACTTCAATAAAAATCAAAAAATTCCTTAATTCCCGATTCAAAATAGAAAGTCTTGCACAATTTTTATTGACTTTTCTTCGTTTACATACCTAGGTTTAGCTTCCTTCAAGGCAAAAATAATATAAATTTTGTGAACAATAGCAAAAAAAAAAAAAAATCCACTTTGTTTTTTTGTCCTAAACATTCATTCCTAACACCCCGAACCCGCCCGCACCTGCCCTTCAAGCAGACATTCTAGTTCTCGGAGAGATTTGGTATCCAACAAGAAACTTTTAATTTTTGATTGGCCATTAACAACCGAAGAGACGGAAGAACTAGTAAGTGAACTGACACAGGTTCCTTGGCGCTCTCTTTTCTCATTTCCTTGTGGGGAGGGGAGGGGAGGTGCGGAAGGGCAGGGAGGGAAAGATGTGCACAAGAGGTGCACAAGGTAGGCCAGTGCTGACATAGGAGTAGATAGTCCTTGGCGCAACTAGAGATGCACTAGAGCAGGAGTAGGGGAGGGAAGAGGTGAAGAAGGGGCACGGCAGAGAAAAGAGGAAGTGCAAGAGAAGTGCAGGTGCAATAGTATGAACAGAAGCGTAGAAAAGGTACGACAGGAGGAAAACAGGGCCCATGGCTTCGTGGTGGATGGCATTCTCTCTGGGAACTAGAATGTTTTTTTTTTCAGTTAAGCAATCCTTGCCATTTGCTAATTAAATAATCTCGAGTTTGATCACGTTTGATCAACTTATTAAGGCTGCACTGAATGCAACGGTAAGCTAAAATTAATTTCAAAAAGGTCGTACATCCACGTAACATATAAAACATATCCACAAAAAAACAGCTAATTGCTCTTCTTAGCGTGCATTCCTTTCCGTGAGAATAAAAGACGTCGTGGCCGACATATTGGATGGCCTAACACTACAAGAATCCAAGTCTTAATCTATTGTTGAACTTTCGTTTAATCATCCAAGATGACGGCTATGACGTCACCAGTACCTCAAGAATGATCCAATGTATGTTTCAGTGAATCAACAATACACGTACCCCTACAACAACAACAACAAAATCACAAACACTAAAGCCTGGTTTTCACTAGCGACATAATCACAAGCAGCATACATACACAGACTACTCAGTTCAGCTCTTCTCGAACAGGTGTGAGACATGCGCTGCCCTGATAGCCAAACTGAGTCTGCGTATGTTACTTATGCTTCGAGTGGATTTCGTATGACTGTGAAAAGCTCGCGACACGCGATCGGTGCCGCAAGCATGACTTGCTGCGACCACGATGTTTTCTAGAATTCGACGTGCCTTGCCGTGCCTTCACCGTGTCACGACCGTGTTCGGAGGGTCCTGAAGGGGTAAAATGTTAGCTGGGATTGGCCTTTTTTTGGGCTGGGAAAATGGGATTTGATGCACTGGGACTGGGATTTAGCCATTACTGGGATTGGGATTTTTCTAACTCTCTAACTCTAACTCTATAATTTGGACTGGAATTTTGCATAAATGGGACTGAGATTTTGCAAAGTTTTGGACTGGAAAATGGGATTAGGACCTCCCCTTCAGGACCCTCTGTTCGTGCCGCGAGCTTTTTACAGTCATACGAAAACTGCTTTATGTTGCTAGTCAGTCAGGCAGACTTAAGTAGGCTAGTTTGAAACCAGATAAAATTTAGTTTTTGACCAAAATGTCCTGATGAAAGTCATCGCGATTTCCATTTTTTTCCTCTTCGTCCTCTTCAACTCTCACCTCCACTTTGATTTGGTGTGCTCTACTATGCCTTTCTTCCCGACGCTTCGAAAACCTGTACGAAATAAAAGCGCACAGTAAAAACAGTAAGATCGAACCCGCTACAAGACTAATGGCTGTAGGCACGTTTCCTAATTCTTTAGAATTCTTCTTAAGACCTTCTTGCTTTGGTTTTCCGACAGTGTTGGAAACATTCGTTGGGGGGTCGGGTGGGGTCGTGTTGTCAACCTCCTTGGTACAGTTTTTGTATTTATGACATGAAGCTGACTGGCTGGGATTCTTCGTTGGCTTTTTAATGGTTTCGCCATTATCTTTTGGGTTGGTCTTCAAGACACATCGAACATCATTGGGCGAACATGTGGTACGTTTTGGCGCGTTCTTCATAGGATAAGGCTGTGTGGTCTTAACTCTGAAAATTTCAGTTTTTGGAGAGTGTGAATCCAGAACTATTACAACCGAAGACCTTCCTTTCATGTTGTTTGCGGTAGATGACACTCTTTTTCGTCTTTGGCGATTCCTGTTTCTGGCTCTATTTCCTCTCCTTGCCTTAGGAACGGTTGTCGCGGGAGCTGTCGTCAAGGGTGCAGTAGTTGGGGCCCCACATGACCACACTTTGGTTCCAACGACAGAAAATCTAGGATCTTTGGCTTTCAGTTTACTTATGAATTCTACTCCACCGAACACAACTTGCCATAAACAGCCAACAAACTTGTCTTTCCTGGAGACAGTTTCAGAGCCGCCAATGAAGACTTTGCCCTTCCCTCCGTTCATGTTGAATGCACTGTGTGATGGAGGGCAGATACTTTCTTTGGTATATACACCGTCTAAGATTGCCTTCACATTCCTCTTGAAACGTCGAACATCGATCATATGCCATCGATCATCGCTAAGGTTGTTTCCTATAAACAGTTCAAGTTTCCCAGAACCCAAATTCCATTCCACTGCTATCTTCCCATTGGACAATTTGATCGTGACGTAATCTTGGAAGAAGCTGGTCTGGAGTAGTATGCCGTTCTTCTTTGATGTCTTGAAATGGATGTTAATGTGGTCTTGGAGAGTTGCCTGGGGGCGACTGGACATGTCGTAAACTAAGTAATCTTCTGATGATATTCGTAGACGAAGGATTTCTGCATGCAAATGACACAGAAAAAATATTTCAATATAATATATGTAATGGGAAGTTGCAACTGGTCTTGCAGCGTTATCGCAATTATTGCGAGATGCTGAAGTCTCTTAGTGCCTAGTGTAACATCAGGTTACTGCGGTTCTCAATATTCTGCGAACTCAGACATTACAATGGCTTATTGAGAAATTGTTTTTTTTCGTTGCTGTTAATCAAAAATAATCAGTCGGTAGCTTTTATATTTTTGACTGATGTGGCAGTGAAAAACCAAATTCCAACGGGCAGCTCGCGACTACCGAGTTCGCAGAATATTGAGGCCTTGTTCCACACATATCAGGATATTTTTCAATCCGCAACTTTTTGAATACGCTCTCCAGAGTGGATTTTTTGAATACGCTGTGAATACGGCATTGTGTGGACGGTCGAATCCGTTGAATACGCTGATGTCACGGTATCAAGTCTCAGGGTATCAAGTTTCAATACGCATGCTCTCTCAACAAAAACGATGCGGATTGAAAAATATCGGGATACGTGTGGAGGGCGACTGAGAAACGCAGTAATGATATAAAAACAGAAAAAGGTTTATTTATGACGTTCAGGTTACGTTCAATGAATTTAACGAATCGATAAAACTACGATAAAACATAGGTGGTCGCATTAGTCCTTTCCAACTCCTCGCCTATAACCATAGTTAACTACGCTATACTATGGTATAACGTATAACGTAGTACTTTAAGGAAACCCTGCCACAACTGCTTGGAGTCAAAGTAATTGCATTCGGTATATATAGATAGAAATCAGTAACAAGAGAAAATAGCATTATGCCCTTGGTGTACTTCATCAGCATAAACATTTCGCAACTAAACGTATGAGCAACTACAATGTATCCGTGAGAGTTCAGTGGCTCTCAAAAGGTTTAAAGTTTTGCCGTATTTTCTAGTAATTCGGCGAAAAGAGACCAGAGTCCGATTATAATTTATGACGTAAACTTGACCACTAGCTATTCACAAGTGAAACAAAAACTTAGCCTGTGCATAAATTGTCCAAAAGTTAGGAAAACTAGATTGTTTGGCATTTTCAATTGTATGTTGTTATTCAATCTAGTAACTGCAATCTAGTAACGCCTAGCATATTGCCTTACGTTTATCAAGCCAAGAGTTTAAGCGTCTTGTCAAGGTGCCGCTGCGGTGTGACGTTGCTAAATGAGAGAAGCATCCTTCGCGAGTTGCCAGAAGCACTGACTGGAAAAGGCCGTGGACAGAGCATGCAAAATAAAGGATTTTGACGGACCACAAAAATGTCTAGGACTCGCTGGCTTTGAGATAAAATATGAGTGGCGCCACAATTAAAATTAAATCTTAGCAAAATGATGACAAGAAATTAAATAACAGAATCATTATGTACAAAGTATAATTGCCAACCTTTCTCGCATCTTTTCCCTTCAAATCCAGTACCACTACAGTCACATTTTGCCTTTGAAAACCTATTAACGCATTTGCCACTATTCAAGCAAGGATTTCTGACTCTACACTCGTTCAAGCAGCCACTTTTGGTCCCTTTAGACATGATAAGAGTCGCTCTTTCCAGTGTATTCTCAGCATTCGTCATCATAACTTTCTTGATGCATCCAACAAACCGTTTCTTGAATGCAACTTGCGGTGAGGATAGAGACGAGAGGCTTAAAGTCCTCGGTAGTCCGCCGATATACAAATAACCAGAAGTTACTAGAAGAGCGTTGTTGCGGCTTGGAATAGTGGCTGTTTGGGTTACGTTTTGATCCAGTGTCAAAGTTACTCGGTCGCTGTTTAGTTGAATCACAATTTTGTGCCACATCATATCTGCCAGTCCCTGACCAATTTGAACTCGCACAGAATTCCCGGAAACACTAAAGCTCACCAGAACTTTGCCACTCAGAATCTCGACACTGAGGTAGTCTCCGATACCGTCATCCTGGTACAACAGAATTGAATCCCTAAGATGTGTTTTAAATAAGAACGTAAGCTTTCCTTCGATTCCGCGTGACGAGCTCTGAGGCTGCCATCTCTGAAATTGTGCGAATGATGCCTTAAGGTCGTCGAACGTTGTGGCTCCCCAAGTGCTCGAGATACAGAGAAATAGCTGAATAAGCAAAGTCGAATGCCAGGAGAAAAGACCCATGGCTTGACTAAGCCAACTTGGAGTTGTCGTGTTTCTTAAGCAAGTAAATTTAGAGGGGAAAAGATAACTTGGTCAAGGTCACATGCTCCCATTGATGAGATATTTGAGAAGCAACCAGTGCTTCCGGTTTAGGGTTGGCCTTGATGTGTTGAAAGACTAGAGGAGAATATCCTGTTGCTGGAAGATACGTACGATATAAACCGAGAAAAACATTATCAAATAATTCAACACATTAGCACAGAATTCACACATATTTTTACACAAGAAACGACAATCTGGAATCCAAGAACAGAAAACACAATCATAAGTCAAAAAGAATTGTTTAAATAGTGAATTAAAAACGTTTTATAATCCTAAAAATGTTGACTGGTTGACCTTTAAGTTGGTGATTGTTTGTCTCTCACAAGGTGTCCATGCGGGGAATTTTGGTTGAAAACAAACCCAATCAGAAGCAACACATCACTCGCCCGGGGTATGCTTGAACATGTTGAAGGGAATAATGTGGCGAAAGATAAATAAATAAGCACCGTTATGTTTCCGTTCGCGTGTTTTTCTCGCTTTGGCTAACGCCAGTTTCCTAAAATACATTTAAAAGCCGGAGTAAATGGCTTCATGATTATATTTTATCTATCTATATGGGCCAGAGTTCCATTTATTTCCAAAATTTCTGTACAACCAACCTGTTGTCATGGTTTCTCATAGTCGTCCTAGACACACGGAAACACTGATATTGAACGTAGTTAGACAAAACACAGCTAGTATTTACCAACGTTCTTGATAAAAAATTCTTTCCTCAGACTTAAATGTTCCTCCTACGATGAAACATTTAAATTTTATGACTTGTCGTATCATCTTCTCTCCTCTTCTTTCTTTCTTTCTTTCTTTCTTTTTTTCTTTCTTTCTCTTTCTTTCTTTTTTTTAAATTTAACGTTAACTGTTTTTATTTGCAATATCGTTTGCCTTTCCCTCTCAAGTTACAAGGAAAAAAATTACAAAAATCAAAAGGATATAAATGAATACAGTAGTTGGAATATTGCAAATGGTTTTCCCCCAGTGATTTATTTATTTGATTATTTTAATTTTTCCATTTTTTCTTTTCTTTTTTTCTTTCTTTCTTTCTATTCCCATCGCACCAGGGGCATGGAACGAGTTGCGCAATAGAGATTGCGCAGTGGTCAAAGGCGCGGGTGATTCGAATCCAAGATGGCGACTTCTAAAATTCCACTTGAGTTTGAACTGTTTTAAATCACTATTATGCCACGGATAACCCTAAGTAGAAAAACCAGAAATAAAAAAAGAAACCTGCAAGATAAGGGTAAGTCGAAATATCTTTTATTCTGTGTCACTCTATTAAGAGAAAATCTTTTCTAAACGCTTAAAAATCTTACGTAGGCAACACAAACTGTCAGACGAACAACACAAATAAATAGCTTTTCTTTATTTTATTTAAGCTTGAAAAGCTCTTTGTCTCTCTCTCTATTTTGTGTCTCTACTGCTTCTAAAGATGAACAAGTTTTCGAACTAAGACTTATATATTAAAACTATTCGCGGTATAAATTTTTTGGAGATATTTTTTTAAAAGAAAAATTGTAACAAGAAGATACGAAGATGTGCAGTTTAGTCGTTTATTCTTCGACAACTTACGCATCTTTTAGATTACTTTTCCTTGCAAAATAGTTCATATAATTTTGTGTTTGGAAATTCAATTTTAGAGTAAGTTTGTGAAGGTTATGAATCCAAGTTTTATTGTTTTTGTCGTGTTTAATGACACAGATGATACGGAATCAGAGTCTGGGAAACTATCTGAAACGCAAGAAGTAGCAAAAAGACTATCCAGAACTCGTTTGGTGAGTTGAGTTGTTTCTAAATTATATCCTTTATACTGTATCACGTATTTCCTGGTTCAAATTTCGAGATCAGTAATTATTTATATATATTCAGTATTTATAGATTGCAGATTGTTTACCATTTTCTGTTCTCTTTTTCATCAAAACTGTTAAGAATTTGGCTTTCTAATTGTTTGATAACCCATGGAAAATAGAAGTATATTTCTTGTTTGTAACCATTCCCAAGAGGATCAAAATTCAAAGACATTGCAGCCATGTTGGTGGTACAGACAAAAGGACATAATGAGAATCTTTTGTTAAATGGCACCAACATGACCACAATGACATAACGTGCAAACAAAGAACACTATGGTTGATTGTGTGATCACTTTTTTCACAGGAATACTTCACACATTTTCCCTTATTCTTAAGCCTTTTTACCAGCTCATGTTTTTAGATAACTTTTTACATTGGCACATCATATGCTCTGCTATTTACAAAGGCTTGTGCCATTGCATATATAAAACTGTTACATGGATCCTCTAGTCTCAACATGGTGAATCTGCAATAACTGTGATAATTTTCAAAATGTATAATAAAACAATTATTGAATTCAGTTTTGGCATGATATTGTAAATAATACTAATAATACTCATGAATAATTAATGAGGCAAAAACAACAGAAAATCATAAGTGTGGAGGAGCTTGTATAGAGGCTTTGCACCATCATGTGACGACAGCCATGACAGGAGGCAGGAACAATTGAATCTGGTCTCATTGATTTGCATGAGAAAGAATTCCATTTCCCAGGAGAAAAAGACTGTATTGTTGTGCCTCCTGTCATGGCTGCCGTCATGTGATGGTGCAAAGCCTCTATATCTCATACAGTATTGTCCTGATTTGCATGAACAGAGGGTTCAATAGAAGGTGGCACCGGCGGTTTATCACCGGATACCTAACGTCATAATGCCAGCTATTTTGCAATCAACAGTCTCAATAAATAATAAAAAATGATAGTAAATAATTGCACACAGCCCCCTACATTTTTATTAGACCCGTTCAGCTACTACAAATATTATTGAACCCTCTGCATGAACGTTAAAGCTGATTTTCTCAGCCCAATTCACATGTATGTTCAAAATTTTAGTCAAACACGATCTAGCTAACCTAGATGTATCATAAGCAATATACAATATGAGTGGCCATGCTGTATCTGATACAATCTCTTGCTTGCGGCTGGAGCTTGTACATCAGATACACCATCACCACTCAATCACCACTCATATATTACAAGACCTCAAGTCTGTGTTATCCACCTCAGCCTATGGCTTCGGCATATAACACAGACCTTGGTCTTGATAATTTACAATATTATACTCAACCTCTTCCAATAATTGCTTAATGTTTGTTATTAATGAAGGGCAAGGAAAATGCTACCAGAGGGTCTCATCAAATTCAAACCAAGAAGAAGGGTCCCTCAGATCCCTATGATGCTGACTCTGAAGTTGAATCAGACCTCAATATCCAGCCAGACACTGACAGATCACCCATGACTCCAATGGTTACTGACAACATCAGTGAAAATCTGCTCTCAAATCCAAGATTACCTGCCGTCCGTCCTAAAATCTCCTTGTTTCATCAAGATCACTCAACACCAAGTACAGCCACTCCAGGACGGTCTGATGACTCTCTCTATGGATTTGGCAGTGTTCTTAATTCTCCACTACCATTTTCACCTGTAAATGCTACTCCATCTTGCTTGCCGTCATCTCCCTCAGGCAGTGTTTATTCCATGACTTCATCAATGTCAACGAGTATTTCACCTGGTAAACGGAAACTCCAGCTTCGAGTTTTTGATATGCCGATTGAGAGACCTTCTAAGAAGATCAAAAAGAAGAAAACAAAACAAGTCAAACAAGAGGTGAGTCCTTAATTGAGATTTTAAAAAAATGATTTATATCATAGTTTGATAAGAAATTAATATTCCATATTTGTGAAGTAGGAAAAATTCATAAATATGCAAATGACTCCTCAAAATTCTTAATGTGTCACAAAACTGATTGTGATGAAGATCATACATGGAAGTGTTTCATCTGATATCCAAACACCAAGAGGTAGGCTGTACAGCCAAGTTTTTTATCCAACTTGGAGGTGATTGGATACTAGAGGATGAAAGACTCTTTCAAATGTTTGATCTGGCTTCACAAACCATATAGAAATACTTTACAAGAACCCATAAGTTTTTTGGTACTTTCATAATCTCTATAGGTCCTCTTACACATTCAGCTAAGCTATTACCTGAAACTTGGGTGCAACAGTTTGCAAGACAGTGTTTCAGCCAGGCTGCACCATTGTGCTATTCTGCAAAAAATGTCTTTCGTCCCTCTAAAAGTAAAATAAAGGGTCCACTTGTCCCCTAGTTCCGATAGATGTTTTTCCTTATTTCTGATAAGTTGCCTGTGGTTCAAGTTTCTATTGCACATGTGTTTAATCAGTCCATGTGTGGTTACATTATTTGTGCTTTGTCAATGGGTGATTAAACACAATGTTTAAAGAAAAGAAGATGAAGCTTCACTTTGATTTATATTAATCCTTAATGATGTATTTAATAATTCTTAAAACCAAAAAGCATGACCCTCATTTCAAAAAGTTGATCCCCAAGAAAATGTCTTAAGGGACAGTGTAGGCTTGAACACTGGCAAGAGACATTGTGAGGCAAGTTTCATGGGGTTTTTATGCAGCGCAATGGTGTTGTAAAACTTGTTTGTGACAAGGTTTGGTTGCACAATATCTGAAACTTTTATCAGGAAAAAAGTTGAAACTTGTCTCATTTTCACAAGTGTCAGCTAAAAGTTTCACTATGTAACAAGGCATAAATGAAGTGACACTTTTTGTTATATCTTTCATTGTTTTTCATGTTATTTTTTTCTTGATTTTCTAGATGCCTCAGAATGATATAAATGCAGTACATGCTGATTTTGAGGAGGTGGAAATGTTTGACTTGGTGATTGAGTAGGTACTGGTGTATTATTCATTTGTATAAAGACCTTGTCTTGTAAATATTTTATTGGTAAATGTAATCCTGCCATGCAGGGACAAAAAATCTCAAAGCCTAATCATTGAACAATTTCTTTGAATATTAATTTTGCGAGGTTACTTGTCTTGGTTAATGAATAAACTTGATCCTTAATCATGAAATGTAGATTGGGCTACTGTTGAAGTTTTCTAACCCCCACAATTTGATGTTTTATATCATACACAACAGTCTCTCTTACAGACACCTTGTAGGAAATGTCAGTAGGAATGTAAAAAATGGATTCCCACATCTTTAGCAAATTCTTTCTTGGAATATACCCACAAGATTTTTTAACAGTATTTCCAGCAATAATATTTATGAAAAGTCCATTATATAATTTAATTCAAAAAGGCCAATCCTTCTATAAACTCGGAGGCATTCTTGTTTTCCCATGGGGGTCAATACCAATGTTCATGCAGATAGCCCAGACATTAAGCAAGACTAATTTATATTTTCTTTATGCCTCAAAAATCCTTGGTAGTATTTCATCATTTGGACAGTAACAATGTTTAAAAAATAATTTATATGTTAAGCATGCTTTTTACATGGTAAATTGTTTAATATATGTACAAGTACATGTAGTTGCAAAAAAAAAGTGAGAAGCCTTGTAATCCCGTATTTTTTATTAAACTATTAAACGCTAAATTCGAATCTTTCTTGTTAATTTTCTGTTATCCAGCTTTTTCACCTGAGTCTACAGGGTCTTTTTCAGCTCTCTTCCTTCCTCCCACCCCCTCCACCTCCCCCTCCCCCCACTACTTCACCAAGTCAAAATTGCTCAATTGCAACCATTCCCAAGAGGATCAAAAGACAAAGGCATGGCGGCCATGTTGGTGGTATAGACAAAAAGACCTAATGAGAAATCTATTAAATTATTCTCCGATCCTTTTCCGACCTAAACTGATTCTGCCATGTCATGCGAGCACCCTTACAGTGGTCATGGAAACTAGACGCTCTATGAGCGTAAACTGGGATGCCTGTAGCCCTGTGCGCTTAGCGCAAAAATGTGTAGAAATATTTTCGAAAGTCTGTACAAGTTTGTGTTTTCCCAAGTAGGCAGCCGAAAAA
The DNA here is from genome assembly GCA_011800005.2 of Stichodactyla mertensii. Lineage (NCBI taxonomy): Eukaryota > Metazoa > Cnidaria > Anthozoa > Actiniaria > Stichodactylidae > Stichodactyla > Stichodactyla mertensii. The sequence goes on from JAAAQI020124460.1 coordinate 12,619, forward strand.
TGAGTGCTGCGTTGCGATGTGGTGTTCGGGAACGACGTGTAAACAAATTACTTTGGATATGCTAGTATGTTGCTAATGCTTTTGATTTACGGTAGAATAAAGGACATCGACACTTCAATCTTCCTTCAGAACTGTACTTTATTTACTATCTACTCTCGATAATTCTTTAATTCCTTTCTTTAAATGAGCCATCTGAAGAAAAACTTGCGGATGATTGAATTGCTCGCTTCAAACACTAAAAAAACTGGAGAGATCATGTTGATGCTCAATCTTCCTAGTCAAACATTTTCTTTGTGATTCATATGTTTATATCAAATAAATTCCGCACCTTCAGTAGCTCTGTTCGATGACACGGTCACAAACTGCCAAGCAAACGAACCCAAACGAATCGTTCGCTCTAATTTCTACCAATTTCAAACAATGTAAATATCAAAAATAAATTGTAGACGACAACGCCACGAAGAGAGTATGCGTAGCTGACAGTAATATTATGCATGTTATGAGTTGTCTGTCTTGTCATTTGTGATGATTGACAGCTGTCCCAGTTTTTGGTTGTGACGATCATACCCGACCCTACCGGGGTACGTGGGAACCCTGTGGCTCAATTAATTAAATTGCGCAATTTTTCCATTTTATAGCACAGGGGGTATATACGTGATGCCTTACTGTCATACAGACCTCATCGTTTCCCAAAGAAATGAAGTATGTACCTAAAAATCAACCCATTTTTCGACTGGTATCCCATAGGCATCCCAGTAATAATCAAGGATACCAAGCGTCTTTACAAAGATTAATGACTGTCACCTCTGGTCTAAGTTTAGCTTCTGACATGCTTCAAAACCGAAACAAAAAATTCCTGTTTACAGTCACATGGTACATGACAAACACTTCCGCGTAAAAACGACAGCAAGGAAAGCTAAAATCAGTTTGAACTCAGCATTTACTTGCACCTCTTAAGTTTCTATTCCAAAAATGTCCTCACTTCTAGCGTTGAGGTTCATTATTTGGGCAATATTATTTACCGAGACAGTTCAGACATTTCCAGATGTTGAGTACTGTCTACAGACGGCAGGGACTCCATACCCCGGTTCTTTCACGATAGAAGGCGAGCTTCCAAATGGATTTGGCCGTACTATTACCTGTCAGATCCAGGACGACAAGAATGCATCGTTTTTAAACATCACTGCAAGCAAGCGGAATGAAGGTAAGACGCTATATGCTGTAACTGCTTAGTATCAAAAGTATTCGGTAGTTCCGATTTCATCGAATATGAACTCTAACCTAATTTTAATTTGTTGCGGCTTCGAGCTAGGACTGAGGTAAAGGTTTGAATGTTTATATGATTTGCCTTCTTTTATTTTTTGGAAGGAGTGTGTATGTGTTATGGGGGAAGGAGGCGAGGGGTGTCTAGTGTCTTGATTAGAACTTCGTTACCGTGTGACGGGGTCGGGCTGGGCAGATCAGTTCACAGGCAGCCCAAGCAATACATTTGTGGCTTGTGCGAGCGAATTTACCGTAAATGTTTGTGGCGAAAATACGTATTTTTTATTTGAACAAATTTGAACTTACCTTGGTCCTATGTCGTTGTTAAGGGTATTGAACGTCACTCTGGGTGGTTTTGAGCCGTTTTCAAGCAGTTTTTCAAAAATTACCCCACTTCAAAGCCACAAATGTATTGTTTGGGCTGCCTGTGATCAGTTCCAGTTTGGTGAAGCCGGAAGCAAAAAATGTCACGCAATGGGGCCTGAATCTTCTCAGAGCAGTCATCGTTCTGAAAGAAGGAACTCGGACTGCAGGGACGAGATTGCCAAAACTATTCCTTGAAAAATGTGTCTCGTGAAAGAAAGAGTATGATCAAAGGCCTTTTCTACGATAGACAAGGTGCATTGTGGTCTAGCGATATAAGCCACAACAAGAGATGTTTGTATCGAAAATAGAGCACTTTGACATGCAAATTATTGATTGATGGAAGCTGAAACAAAGACTGCATGTGTGGGTCGCATGATCAGATGAAAATGGGCGTCGAATAAGATGCGGAAATTCAACTGAGAGAGTTGACGACAGAGGAAAATAAAATAAACTCTTCTTTAAAGCTGAAACATAGAGTGATGGCACTTATAACCCGCCCGTGAAACAGAAACGTTAATTAAGTCTAATAGACAAATAGACACAAAAGAAAACGATGGAATTAGTGTCTACTAGACTAATAACTATTTCACACATGGGCCACTCTAGTAATTTTTGAAATTGTAATGATTATCAGGGGGGGGGTTCGGGACCAGGCGACGGTGCGGATAAATCTAGTTATTGACCCGGGTCTATAACTAGATACATCCCTTGAATTTGTAATGAGGAGTTCATTACAAACT
>JAAAQI020124471.1:0-31245 GCA_011800005.2 Stichodactyla mertensii
TTCTTTATCCGATTTAAAAACTCCAACACGGTTATGATTTTCTATTGTGTTTTGCTCATTAATTATTCATGAATTTTTTAATTTTACTTAAAGATATACCTGAACTTTCTAGAAAATGTAGAATATACTTGAAAAGAAGTTGTCCACCAGATGTCAAAGCTATATTTTTTGATTCACCACAACGATATTCTTGCAAAGAGCCTGTTACCTCTCCATCATCATTATCTATTTCATCCTGCATATTTTTGGTAAACGTATCCCTCATCTGTGATAAAATAGATAAAATCCCTTTTTGTTGCATTACTTTTGTAACATCTTGCTCCAAAGCCCTGACATTTTCGGCATCATTCCAGGATCCAAGTTTGATATCATATAATCTAAGAACATGCTCAAATTGTGGGTTGTTTATATGAGGGTTTTGTAGAAGGCAATTCCTCAGAATCTCTTTTGAATGCTCTAGTTTATTGAATGAAAGTTGAAGAGTTCCAAGATAAACTGTTCTGGTCTTATTGAAGTTCCCAATGTACTTGTTGAGCTTCTCTGCCAGAGCTGGTTTGGATTTCAGCTTATGGTATACCTCGCAAATCAAACAATAATTGATTATGGTAATTATATGATAAATCCATCAATTAAACTTTAATATTCATGACATCTTAAGATAGAACACAACTGGAAGGCAGATAACAATTTTTAGGTGCTATTATACTGGGCAATTGTCTAGCAATTTGTTGTGACAACTTAGTTGCACAAGATATTACGGAGTGTAACATACCAAAAGTGTCTTGTAACTTGTTGCTGTAACTCAGGTAATGGTCGTGGCAGCAAAATTATTAGACACTTTTGGTAAATGTTACACTAGGCAATGTCTTGTGCAACTTGTCTCACAACAAAATTGCAACTAGACAAGATTGCAAGGAAGATTGCCTGGTGTAACAGTACCTTTATGCAATGACCTTGATAGGAAAATGGGAGAAGCACAAACTATCATTTGCTTTAATTCAACATTTGTCTTATATTAGCTTGAGTATTAACATACCTCTGGGTGTCCCCTTCCTCCCACCATTATTAAACGTTGTCTTCTGTTCTCCCCTACATGTTAGTAATGCTTTCAAAGTTCATTTACTCCCTTTATCTTTTGTATCACCATTCCCTATGTCCAGTCAGTCAGGCTTACTTCTTAAATGAGCTTAAGCTTCATGTTATTATACCCTCAACCCTTCTCTAGACCCCGGGCGGGCTCTGGACCAAAGCCCTTCTCTAGACCCACCCCCCTCCCCCTCCCCAATACGCACAAACTTTCTGCCCATTTCTTTCGGTACCTTGAGAAAGCATCTTCTGTCTAGTTTCCTCGAAAGCTTGTAATGGGGGTTTATATATATATATATATGCACAATAAAACTTCTCTTACATTAAAGCAAGTAGATGGTCAACGCACCTACCTCTTCAAAGTACTGGGCCCATTTCAAAGCGCGCTGGAAGGTCCCTTCATCCCACGTCTGTACGGCATCACCTCTGGCCATGCTCAAAATATCTACAAATGCATGGGTGTTCTTGATAACTTCATTCATTATCACACTAACAAACATTCATTGACTCAAAGGAAAAGGGCTTCAAGACATTTTACAGTGCAGTAAAAGTAGTGCAGCCGATCGCGAAAAATCTAAAATGGCGCCGGGAAGAGAGATATGCTCTGATTGGTTGAATAAACCACAGGGATCCCGAAACAATGGAAAGTTCAGACAGTCACGGTTGTACATGTAGGAGTGACGGACTTAACCCGCGAAATAGTTATTAGTCTAACAGAGATTAGTAGACGCTAATGCCATTGTTTTTTTCTGTTTCTATCGGACTTATTGTCATATAGTGTATCCAGTCAGGGGAGCTATAGCCCAACCCCTCCCTCTCTGCGATCCCTGCTATAAAGCAGTCAGCTACAGAAAGCCTGGTTCACACTAGCAACATAAGCATAAGAGCAAGCAACATACACAGACTCAGTATTCTTAACAGCTGTATCTGTGTAGTTAACACTCCTATTTGCTTTTATGTCAATGCATGCACTATGCTACCATGCCCTTTTCTTGGATATTGCACAAAAATCTAAGGGCAACAAAATCATGAACTAACTCATTAATACAAGTAGATTACTTTTATTTAACGAAGACATACTACAAAGTACACTTCATTTGTGCCTCGTCTCTTTTGAGCAATTGGCAGTAAAAAATGAATAATTTTTATTAAACATGGACCTAGATATCAAGAAAACTATATGTCAATTTGATGATAATGCACACATGCTTACACACTAACACTGCATAAGCACCAAAAAACGTTCACCAATACAACATAAAAACACTCTTTCTATACTCTACAGTTTCATCAACCTAAAATAACACATGGTCTGAAATGGGAAAACATTATGCTTGTGAAGATACATTAATATGGATGTACCTCAAAAGTCTTATTCCCAAGAGGATGACACATGGTCTGGAATGAGAAGTCATAGCCAAAAAAGTCTATTCAATGTCGCTATAGGGAGGTGACTGAAATGAATTGTTTCCCAAATTCAAACTAAATGTTAACATTGGTCAATGCACACTGATATTTGCTTCATTTTACACCCATTTTTATAGTGTAGTCATCATTTTGGTTGATGGATGTCAAAATCACAGACGTCAGGAGTCATCTGGTTGATTTATTCATGAAAATGGGCATTAAAAAGATGTTCAAAATTGTTACAATAATCTACTTGGTGCTTAATGCATCATCTTTATGGAGTATGTTCCTAGTTTATTTCTTGTGTCAAAGAGTGTCAGCAATAGCATCAATTTCAGAGGACAGCTTCTGGCGTTTTGCCTTGTTGGTGTTTTCATTATCCACGTAGGTCTGCTTGTTCATACGACCACTCACTACTTTCTCTGCCATTGCAATGGCTTGGTCTAACAGTTGTTTGCGCTCATGCTCCTTACGTTGGACTTCACCAATCTAGAAAGCAAAGTCAAGCTTCTTAGCTTTTACACTTTTTGCCTTTGGTCTTGAGTAAGCAGGGAATTCTGCTTAGCCCTGTTCACATTCCCCCCCCAGCTTCAAAATGGCTAATGACATTTTTTGTCTCTCACCTTCCCCCTAAGCTATAACAAACAAATGATGACAACCCACCTTCTCAACTGCATCAGATTGTTCTTTGGCCAATGCACTCTGAAACTGAGTTATCTGGTTTCCAATAGCACGATAGTCAGCATCCAGCTTCTTGCGAGCATTAGCAAAGGATGTGGCATCCTTGCTTGACTTGAACTTGCTGATGGCATCCATGTACACATTGTATAGCCCACTTCGTCGATCTAAAAGACGAAGCACTTCTTCTATAAGGCCAGCTGCACGCATTCTGGACTCACTTGCCTCATCCTGATGACAAAAAATATATCAGTTTTACAGATTGAATTGTAAAGCATGTGTGTTCTGAACTAAGGTAGGAAACATATTGAATTTGGTTCTTGATCCACTGACCTTTTGAAGAGAAAATTTTTGAACCAAAAACTAGACTAAAAAATATTTCTCAATTCAGATAGAGTGTCACTGGACCAGCATTATATCCTACCTTGCTAATGGAAAAGTCCATACGCACATAAATGATAACAAGAAGAAACAAAATGTAGAAAGCACCAACAACCAAGAGAGGTTCTTGAAGAAGCATGACTTTATTGAAATTGTAGTGAAGCTGAAAAAGCAAAAATGTGAAAATGAACCATCAAATCAATAAATAAAATTGCCAAATAAATTACAAGATGGCAGCCTGTAGGCAGGTACTATTTAACAAATATCTTAGTGTAATATTACACTGACCTCAAATTCCTGAATATGTTGTTCGATGACATTCTTCTTGTGAGCAGTGATTACTGGTCTTCCAACAGTATCAAGGTATGTGTGATGTAGTTCACGCTTGCCTTCTTGTACCTCAAAGGGGGTCTTCAGTTTAATATCTCTAGAATAATTACATAATTTTGTTATGGTGCTGTCATTTTTAAATCATCATCTACAGAACTCAAAAAAAATCTGCAATATTATGTAATCAAATCGTTACCAATCTTAACATCACCTACTTGCTTCCCTCTGGCAGGATAACCTTCAAGGTGAGTTTATCAATGACAAAATCATCAAAGACATGATCAACAAGCCTCATCTTCAAAACATAGTTATTACCTGCACAGATCAAGTAAAAAAACAACAATAACAATAGTATTGATCCATCTTAAATAAAAATGTACAATAGATTTGCATAAAATTAAAGAATATAAATAGGTACAAGGATTAAGAAAGGAGAAGCCTTGTGGCCATGGCTGTGGAAGAGTTAACATGTATTTTGCCAGGGTTCAGGTATATTAATACTGGGACAGGTTTTGATTGTTAATTATATTACGACTTATATTTGGCTATGAGATAAATATCTGATGTCTGTGGGGTACCACTAAATAAGCTAATACTGATGGGATGCCTGTCCTTTCTACAGTAAGCCCAACACAGAGTTTTGATGTACTTACCTAGATTATAGAGATATTCATAGCTTGGCACATTATAGCCCATGTAATAACGAGTCTGCCATCCACCAAATAAAGGAAATCTGGGTTTCAGTTCAAGCTCAACAGAATCATCCTGTACTAACATATTGCTGGTCGAGATATTGCCAATTTCATCACGGTAGTATACATCGGTGGCAGCAGCAGGAAGTAGAGACTTGAAGGACTTGATAGATGTTGGTGCAGGTGTGCGTTGATAATCATAACGTGAGAAGGAACCCTGGGAGCAAAAAATAATCAATGAAACAAAATAAAATAGTAATTTTTCGGCTTTCACATGAGCAACTTTATGGTTGATCTAAAGATAGAAAACACCTGGTTGCAACTTGTGCTCCTGTCTTGCAACTGCCACACATTTATACATAATTCACTGGAGTAATAATAAATAATCAATCAAGAAGACTCAATTTGAGAGGTTTTTCTACCTTCAATTCTGCTCCTAAGTGTCTCATGTGGAAAGTTTCTTCAACAGCAATATTACCCCAGTGTGATACCTCAACAACACGCTCCATACTGAGGACCTACAAAAAAGATAAATGAAAACCTAAATGAACAGGCAAGTTTTACATGAAAGACAATCAGTAATTTTTTTTGATTACTTTTAAAAATAGTTTCTAAATAGACTAAGCAAAAGCAATATTTAGCCCACAGAAATTAACATACTGTTAAAAATGGAGAGTTATTTTCAAAATGAATCTTCATGGTATCCTGTTTACGTGGATCAACATCACTGTAAGGTCCATAGGTGATAGTACTATCTGATTGGCTGGTTGGTTTAAGCTTGCTATATGACTCAACAACAGTAGATGCAAGTGAGACTGTAGTTGTCTGTGTCTTGGATTTGTAAAGCGAAAAAACATAATGATTGCCAGTAAAGAGCACTTGTTGTTTATCTCCCTGGCCAACTTTGGAAGGATAAGGTCTCATTGTGTGGGTGAAGATTTCTTCCAATGTGACATCAACTGTTTTACCAGGACCAAGCTGAAGAGGTAGATTCACTTTGTACATTTTGACATCTCTATGAAAAACAACAAACACAAGCACAATAATATAATATTGTATTAAAAAATCAACTTCCAGCCAGACAAGTTAATCTTAGTGCTTCTTGAGCATTAGATTACTAATAAGGGACTGAACACTTATAAATTCCACTGACTGTACTGGATGGATGGATGGATGGATGTTGTAAGAAGAATAAACATATTCAAAAGCTGCCTAGCAACATTATTTGATCAAATATCCTATTAATGTTTGGACACCTTTTTTGAGTTCAAATATATGAGTAATCCCAATCAATCTGAACACTGAACGTCCCAGAATAATTTTCATTCAATACCATTTTTGAATATTACTACATCATGTATTGTTAGGATTGGCGCAGATTTTTTAGTGCTGAATTCAAACGAAATCGATTGTAGTATCTCATTTAAAATATAAAATTACTAGGTCCTCGCGGGATGAAGGATTTTATCAAAAGTAATCGCACTCAAAATAATTAAGTTACAGACAAAACACTACAACAAACACTCTTAAAACTGATTTCTTAATTTAGGACATCTATGTCTTATTTCAAGAGAAAGATTCCCAATATTTAGCTCATCTTTCTTATTTTGAAACTTTGACTTCTCAAAATGAGCACTTGATCTTGTCTCAGGACGTCATTTTAAGAATTTTTTGCTTATTTTAAGAAATCAGCTTTTAGAGTGAAAGGGTAACTTGCAGACGTGGAAGATTTTTGAAAATAATATAGCATTACTTACTTGTGTGAAGTGAGCGATTGTTCTTTAAGGATTAAGGGAACATCTTGGTCTTCGTTCTCTGGCTTGGCCTTTAAGTAGAATAAGATTTATGTAGATTTTTTTATTTTGTTTTATGTAAAGTTAACTTTATGAATAGATTACTGTTACCTTGTAAAAACAACTCAACGATAACAAAAATCTCATGATCAAAATTTTACGGAGATATTTGAAGGCAAAACAGACTCACCACAGCTGATATAAATGCTACTTTGTCCACTAATGAAGGTTCGATGGCATAGTAGAAAAACCCGATTGCTTTGTCCCCGGCATTTTCTAAAGTGATAGTAGTCGAAACTTTAGCAAGCTGAGATGTAAGGTCTATCTTGCGAGAAACCTTGTTAAAAATAAGATTTGATTTGACATCGGCGTTCGCGATGGTAAAAGAGAGTAGGAGGAAAGCAGCCAACATGGCAGGCTTTTTAGATGCACGATTCATCCTGGGTTGGAAAAAGATTCTAATGGATGAATACGTGGAACCTCCACAATGGGTTCAAAGAGGAAAGAAAGAGGATGCGCCTTGTGTATTGACGCACAGCGGACTATCCCTTCACTGTCCACAGGTAACCCAAACAAACTGAAACACCTTTCATGAAAAAACTGCATGCTATTAAAAATATTGCATTATTTGAAATTTAAACTTCTAGATTGGAAAACATGACTTTAATCTTAACCTTCTTTCTTGATGGATTTGATATTATCTGAGGCACCCAACAGTCGCCCCTGAAAGACCTCCATTCCATGGGCCAACAACCTGATACAAGTTAAGATTCTTGAAGGATTTAAATAATTTATATCTGTCATTCAAAAACCCGTTTCATTCTTTCATTGGGATCATCTTGAATCCTTAATGAAAGTCTAAAACATATGAATTTATTCCTTGGTATTTTTCAAGTCTTTCTCGCATCTGTAGAAGAGAAAATGAATTTTGGGTGAGTTTCAACTAGAAAAATTAAATGAATAAATGCATGAAATCCTATTCTGAAGAAATTAAGTTTCGTGGGTTAAAAAAAGACGCGACTTGAAAAGGAAGCGACGTAATGGCTTCAGCGATATTCATCGACGTTCCGGGATAGAGTGAAGTAAAACGAGGTGAGTCGTTGATTTTGTAAAGGTTCTTTTTGAATTCCAACCACAGACATATCGTAGTGTTTGAGTACCATGGCATACTTGTACTTTGCTCAGTTTTTAGTTATGATCTTGTTTATTTTGACGATCAGATCATCCCTGCTCTATTCTTTGATTGTCTTAAATCGATTTTTCAACGCGTATTAGCTAACACATTGCATGTCCTTTATAACGACACCTATATAATTAAGGAAAAAAAGCTGTGGCCAGGGAATATTTAGTTTGTGTGTTCTTAATTCCGAGTCATTGTATTTTATAAGCCCTTTTTGTCGTTCACTTTCTGTTTTTTGTTGATTATCTGTAATGTAAACGATGAAGTAAAACAAAACTCTATACTCATATGAGGAAAAGTCATTCAACCTTTTAGGCGATCTACCCTGCGCTTAAAAGACTTCCTTACACTACTTTCCTTCCTTGTTTCGGAAGATTATCAACCTGGCCGTCAAATATCAGAGCAAAGTTGCCCAAAATCCAAAACTGACTAACTGCGCGTGCGTCATGCATATATAAGTCGTAACTATATGTATGTTTGTTTGTCGATTCTAGGTGTCATGAAGAATAAGTGTCCAATTTTACGGTATATGTAAAGGGACCAAGATGTGTGGACGTGCATTTTTGAAAAGCGCACAGCTTTGTGTGGTGTTTTATTTGGTGACGTTCTGCGCAAGCTCCACAAAAGGCAACTACCGTACACCTTCCCATCGACACCACCACAAGCCTTTTACTGGAAAACTTAAGAGTTCAAAGGAGGGGGGAAATTATATATTGAAAACGTGGTATGATCCTAAACATCAAACTGGAAAGGTGTATTTGAATAAGAATTCTTCAACTAAATCATCAAGGCAAGATTTTTTCCTTGATAGAAGGGACTTTGTTCCCAAGAAATACGTCAATACTCCCCTAAGTAAGAAACAGTATATCTTTGAAAAATTCTATGGAAATGGAAAACAGGATTTTTCACAGTTTAAGGACGAAAACGAGGAGATGACGTCTTCAATGGAAGGCAACAAAATTAACGATAATACCGTTAACATTCAAGATGGCAATCACGCATATTACAACACAAAAGCTAGAAAATTAACTCCCAGTGATCTTGAGTATGGGGAGTTGAAAAGAGTAGAAGACGCTGACAAGTCGGTCAATGAAGTAATCAATTCTCTAATTGATGACGATAAGAATTTAGAAAAGGCAATGTCGGATTCTCAATCTGAAGGCAACGAAGACTTTGCCGTGACGATTGACGACAGTACGGGTACGAGCTCTGCAGGTAACACTTATTCCCCCACTGCTAAGGAGACTCCTGAAGTTGTTAATGGGGCGCTACAAGACGGGATGCCTCAAGTAGTTGGAAACGATCAATCTTTAGAAAATTCTGGCGGGAAAAACAACGGGGAAGGAATAGCTCATTCATGGAGTGTTCAACTGGATAGCAGCAGTGGTAATAATTACGATGCCGGCTCGAATCAAAATAGTAGTCAAGGTAACATTTCCGGAAGTTATAATATCGGCGAGGACACTAAACCCTTAAATGAGACTCGTGGTAGCTATAGCAACCAACAAGGAGGAACAAGAGATGAAGGAAATAATGAAAATGGATACAGCGAATTTGAAAACGCTTTCGCAGATCAACCTAACACAAATCTAAAACCTAGTGACTCAATATCATTTGTTGAAGAAAATGAGGAAGGCATAAATTCAAATGATATTTCTTCGAGTCAAGTGTCGGACCTCAACCATAATGATAAAATAAATGTCAGCTCAAATAGCCCCAATAGCAGTCTACCAGACAGCAATGGCAACAATGGCAGTCACCAAAGCTTCTCAAATGAAATCAATATGCTAGTAGAAAAGGCTACTGGTGACATCAACAACAGCATAAATGAGACAAACAGCTTCCAGAGTGAAAGTAATTCTCAAAACGTTACTGAAAGCGAGCAAATTGTTGTGGGAAGTGGAGCAGAAGAAAATACCACAGAAAATTCCAGTGACATTCAAAGTTTAAACGTCAAAAATGAGAGCACAAGTGTTAATACCTCGGTAATTCAGGAAGATGATTATCATGGAAACGCTACCAAAATTGATATAACAGTAAATACCAGTAACTTAAGCAGCAGCGATAAGAATAGCAACAGTACAAATTTAGAAATTATAGGCAATGAAAATAACGGCCGAAATACTTATTCTAAAGACGACAACAGAACTGTTTCTAACAGTCTTAGTGATAACAATGTGGCCAATAAAGTCTACGCGGCAAATGTAGACAACAGCACGGCTGACAAGCGACCTGATGGTGCCACTACGCCTTCCAACTTTTTAAAACAACATCCAAATGCATTCAGGGTTCTCATGGAGTACTTTCGTAAAGAGACTTTGCTCCAGGAGAAATTGCGCAGCAAGCTAAACGCTTTGAGGAAGACGAACATAGACGAAAATGCAATGAAAAAGTCGTTTGCTAGTGTGCATGAGTTAGAGGCGATGCCAAAACGGCCGCTTCCTTTGAGAGAATTTGTCGCAGATTTGTTTAAACTCGCAACTGAAAATGAATCTCAAAAAACAAAGCCTCGGAATTTCTTGAAAGCGGAAGCAAAACCAAAGCAACACAGAAAGCCCGCCCGTAAATTTTCGAAACCAATCGTTGGAGCCCTGCACAGCTCTAGTGGAAGGGAAAACGCTATTCAACCTTCTAAACAATCACTTCTGTCGCGCAAAGCAGACGTTTCCTTTTTGGCGGACTTCGAAAACGTGACGGAAGTTGCAAAAGAGATCAACGGTAACATCTCAAAAATATTTCAAGATGCAATGAATTCAAATTTAAATCAGGCGACCGATAAAGTGAATTACGCCATGAATGAACCAAGTTCGAGTAGCAGCGCAATCGATGCTGCAGAAAAAAAGATTGACAAAATAATTTCACAGAACGAGATTTCGCCGAATGATTTGTCGTTTGCTGGAAGTAACGCATTCTCAAAGGAAAGGACGATGTCTGGTGAAGGTAACGCAATATTAAGTGCAACGATACCTGGTAAGAGTCACGGAATAGTATATGCAGAAACGGGACCTGTTGAAAGTAACGCAGTATCAAATGCAGTGATGGGAACGGGTGGTGAAAGTGAAGCAATATCAAATGCATCCAAAGGTTCTACAGGAAGTAACGCAATATCAAATGCAGTAACGGGACCTGGTGAAAGTAACGTAATATCAAATACAGCCAAAGGTCCTACAGGAAGTAATGCAATATCAAATACAGTGACGAGCCCGGGTGAAAATAACGCAATATCAACAGGAATAACTTCTAAGGAAAATAATGCATTATCAATAAAAACGTCTTACGGCGTGGGGCAAGCAAAGCCTTCTGTTTCGTTGAATGACGGCGCTCATACTAAAACCATTTACATGGATTCCAAGACTCTGATGTACAAGAAAGAACTCAAGTCCCTAGAAGTGTCTTTATCGCAAGATTTCTTTAATTTCTGGATGTATCATTATCGATCTTTTGACGAAATGAGCATCAAACCCGAACAGCTTCGCTCGGGGATCGCCAACCTTGGTTCGACCGACCGCCTTGCACGAGTCATCAAAAAAGCGCTCATAGGAGAAGCCATCAATCTGTTGATAGTTGGAGGGTCTATTTCTGCGGGCGGAGGGCTGGAGAAGGACAGACACGACCTGCACGGCATCTACTACAAGGCATTCGTAGAATGGTGGAAAAATACCGTAGCGCCCATCACCACATCAGATCTAAAACTCAACGTAGTCTCTATAGGAGGCACAGACTCTGAATACTTCTCTTACTGCATGAAGAACTACATTCGCGAACTACCCGATCTAGTCATTTGGGAGCTTGCCGCGAATGACTATCGTCGCTACATAGGGCGAGAAATGGATCCTGCCAAGCCCTTGGAACAGCTGACTAGAGTCCTACTCACCCTCCCCTCCCAGCCCGCTCTTATTTTTATTAATTTTTTCCGAGGGGATTATTATAAGACAACCGTGGGCCAAGACTGCCCGGACTCGGAAGACGAGGGAGGCAGAATTATAGCGGAATACTATAAAATAACATCACTAACGTGGCGGAATATCATCTGCTCTCAAATGAAGCCTGATATACTTAGTCCTACTGGTGCCGCAAAGCGTGAGTACACTCCTTTGACTATTAAGACTTTGTTCAGTTCCGATGGGTACCACCCGAGTCTCCTGGGGCATGCGCAGTGCGCGACGCTTTTGATTTCGTACGTTCGTAGTGTCTTCGAAGAAGTGGTGTCCAGAGAATTATCTCGGCTTGATGAAGGCGGGATTAATGACGATGATGGAATTCCTAAGAAAAGCGAGCTCCCGAGGCCAATATATGACGATCCTGTAGCCCCTCATCCCATGTGCTGGACTCTTCTGACACCAAACTTTCATCAGCATATCGCAAATCAATTACCAAACATGCGCATTGTAGAGGCAAATGGCTTCGAATTCACGAACATCACTCAATGGCTAGTCAGGATGGATAGACTGAGGTGCCTCAAAGCGCAATATGTGGGCGCTAGTTTGAGAATAAGGTTCGATGTTCCACAAAGGGAGAACGAAAACGCAAGCGCACAAAGAGATATTGCGATTATTTCGCATAACAGTTTCTCCGGTAGTGCTAGGGTTTGGCTAGACGATGATCAGAACAACGCATTGATCATCAAAGAGCCGTCTGGCCAAAGAAGAACGCAGGCCAACATATTGAAACGCGTTTTGACACCGGGGAGTCACGGGATCACTATCAGGTCGATAACTCCTGGGTTTTGTGTCTCGGCATTAGCTGTTCTTTAGCCAGTGAGGTTCCTGTCGAGGGTCGTCCCTATTGAGGTTTTTCATGTAACGTCACAGTGTCGAGAAATTAGTTTTATTTGAAAAAGGAGTATACAGTCAAATTTGTCATATAGATGAAAATAAAACTGTGAAGTTTTGTGAGGGTTATTCAGAATCCAGAGAAGAGATGAATTTTTGAACTTCAGAATTTTTACTAAGAAATGTATGCTGGCGGGTAAATTCAACATTCATTTCTTAATTGTAAAATCTCGGCTTTTTGAAAAATTATATCTTCGATAGTTTACGTGCAAATCCACGAAATTTCGCATTGCTACTAATATCTATATGAAATATTTGAAAATAAACCCCTTTTTTCGAATCAAACAAATTTCTCCGCAAGCACGACGTCACTCATGCATAAAAAGCCTCAATTATAAAAACCTTATTATAAATTTATATTAAATTTCCAGCTTAAACTGTGGTAATCCCTGCAGTATGTAACCGAAGGAAAACCATTTAAACGTCACGGTGATGTTTTCCCTTTCGTGCGAAATATCCACGTGCTGTCCATGTAATCCATGTCACATGATAGCTCAGCGAACACAAGGTAGTAGGTGCGGATCAAGGGGAGGGGGATATGTTACATATCGTCAGAGAATATTCATATATAGAGAGAAAGGAAAAATCATCGTGGCATTTAGATGGTTTTCCTTCGGAATGAAGCCAATAAAAAAATAAGAATTACAGGTTATCCAATCAAATCTCATGATTCAACTCTCGGAAAGCCTTGTTAGTGTCGTAGTACCGTTCATATTGATCTTTGGGATGACAAGACTATTTTTAAACAGAACCTCTCTAGACTGGTGTACGGCTATCTCGCGGAAGCTAACACGGTCGAACCTCTATAAATCGACCACTAAGTCTGTCCTTTCGGTGTCCGTATTAAAGAGGTTCCACTGTGCTTTATTATACTATCAATATTCTCCTCAGTCATCCACAAGACCACCATCTGGCGTATCAGTAAAATGGCTAAATGGACAACGCCGGGAATTCAATATCGCAGAAACGTTTTATTCAAATGAATGATTTAGCTAAGTGCCTGTTTCATCTGTTCATAATCGATCGTATAACATTACACAAAGCCTTTATTATATTCCATGCAATCAATCGCATATAATATTGGTTCACGAAAAAAACACAGCGCAGTTAAAGATCTTTTAATCATTACGTTTTGTGATCGAATTCCTGTGCGGCTATTATTTGATAACAATGACGATAACAGAATGCATTCCGAAGAAATTTAAGCTCTTGTTTCTACTGATTTTCCTTTTCGATTTGGCTCCGCTGCCCCCAAACGAAAGAAACTGGGAACTAGTGACAGGCGCCAATCCACATGTCTATCTCTGATTGGCTAATTGGTACAATAAAGAACCAGAAAAGCTGGTTTTTGGGACCATTAGCAATAGCTGCTGGAAGCCCAATATATCAGCTTACGGGCTGCAAAACAGTTAAATCTATATAAACAAATATCTAGAGTTTGATCTTAAATTGCTTCATTTGAAACGCTTTTTTATTTGATACTTAAATCGCTTAAAAATGATTGACAAAAAGAGATACGTTCTTTGATATCATTAACTATTTATTCTATCCATCCACTTTCAGGCTTCACCCCGTGAGACGCGAGTGGGTGTTAGGGTAATATATATAGATAGATAGATATATATATATATATATTATCTAGACTTCCTTATTTTGCCATTCTGAATTCAATTAATTCAATTAAATTGATCTAGCTCGAATATGAGCAAATTGAGATTCATGGCTCTCAGATGAACTGAGATAGATTGAGAAAAACTCTCCCGCGATGTACGTAGTGTTGGAGCAAGAAAACACCTGTTTTTGTTCTCGCGAGAAAACAAATTTTCTTTCGGTTGTTGCTGCTGCTGCTGCTGCTGTTGTTATTGAAATTGTTTGCCACTGTTTTTCATTGTTTTTGTTGTTGTTATTGTAGCTTGAGCGCAGTTCGACTCCTTCTAAATGTTACATACACCCTTCATACTTTTTCATTTCATTTTGTGCCGCATAGCTTGAGGGCAATTATTATCATGTGGCTCTGGTATCCATAGTATTTTGCATAACCACCACCATTTAGTCTGCGATTGCTAAATTACAATTAGAATCAAAAACAAGTTTCAAACAGCTGTGTAATAACTAATTGGTATGTTTTAAGAGCCAATTGGCGAAATAGAAAGTGATATATGTAAAGGTTGGCGCTAAACGACAAACAGACAAAACTGGGCTTGCAATTAGCTCACGAAAATCCTCGCTAGCGAGCTCCAGGCCGTCTTGGAGGTCTTCTACCATTCTAGTGATTATCTAAAGATACACAAAGGATTAAAAAACAGTTTAACTCCCGACGGCTATAAATTATATACGTGCATATCTTGTTCAATTTACACATCAGAGGCTGTCATTCAATCCATTGGTACATATTGATCAGGTAGGTTTTGTGGGCACATGAAACTTGATGTTGTATCAGACAGTTGTACTTTTGTATTTATCTGTATTTTATTCCTGTGGTCTTGTTTTTTACCTCGGGACCTTGAAATAGCTTTATTACATCTCAACTGAATCTCATAAGGGGTTGAATCAATCCCCTTATGAGTTTCTGATATCAGTACACGCAAAATGCTTCCCGTTTAACTTTCAGGATTTTTGATGCTGAAAACCTCTGTCTTAATTCCTGTCTTCTTCGGTGTCGGCAACAGAGGTTTTCAAGTATAATGATAAAATATGGTGGTCCTTAGTGGCAAAAAGAGAGCTACTGAGAACAATGAAGTGATAGATAAATATCCTTTATATATAACAAAAAGCTTGTGAAATGTTAGGCAAGATAATTCAAAATTATGTGGTAGCATCTGCCTTCAAGTAACAAGAGTTTTCATAGAAGTAAAACACTTTCAAAAGCTTTTTTTAGTATCGCTCGAAAAATTGAATTCGTGCAAAAACAAAATAAGAAACAAAAATTTGGATATTGTTGAGTCATGTGCGAGAGGTGAGGCGCGTTCTGATTATCGACCGTGGGGGAAAATCCAGGTAAATAAAAATCGTATCAAAAAGCGTTTATATATGCATAGATATGTATATATATATAAAGTCCGTAGCAGTGCGGAAATGTTCCGTCTATGAACTTAAGGTTTTAATATATTCTAGTTGGGGATTTCGTAAACATTAATTCTATGATTAAAGACGATTATTCACATTTACTTCCGAGCTGGTCACGCATTCCCTTCATCAAGTAACGCAATTTCCTTTAGCAAACACGTCAACTATACTGTTGCTGTTCAAAACTGCAATCGACAATTGACTGGTATTGGCTATAATAATTATTGAGTTCACATCAGAGTGAAGCGAATTACAATATTATTTACCGAAATACTTTTGTGAACTGAAAGGTAAGCAGTATAAAAGGCTATCTGCCAAAGTCCTTTAATGCGACGAATCATAAGAAGCATTTCACCCGAGAATATTCCTTTTAAATTTGTCAAAAAAATTTTTCGACAAGAAATTGGCAGTGCTGCTCAAATTGAGAGAAACTGTAAGTTAACAGAGTACTTAACAGATGTAGTGTTCAACAGTCTATACATTTTGACCTTTTTTAACTTGTTTTGGTAGTGATTCGTTGTTGTTGACGGATTTTTGTGATGGCTCTTCATGTTGTCAGCGCCGTTGAAAATTGTCAGGTTTTTAATAATGCGAATTATCTTGCGAACCAATTTCAGCAATCCAATTTTATTCGTCAACCAACCAGATGAATATACGTTCTGTTGTTTTGAAAACGAAAAGAGCGTTGTTTCTAATTACTCTAATGTTTGAATGATAAATACACTGAGTTCTGTCAGGCAGGGTCAAAAAAGTTAAAAATTTGATTACATGTCTTGATGATGATCGGCTTATCAGCACGCAAGACATTGTTCTTCAGAGAAAATTTTATATTAAAAATAAATAAATAAATCATGCACTAGTGTGTTATAATATAGTGGGTATATTTGAGTTTGTGTCGCGCTTTGAACAAAATCGAACCCTACCCTGCGATACGCACATCTATCAAAATGTCACTGCGTTTGAGTGAAGCAGCTGCGTTTATATGGCGTCCACAGACAGTCTTTCCTGCGGGGGAAAGGTAAGACTCTGCTAGCAGGGAACAGACAGTCCGACGCAAATCTGCAGAAAACCACTGTGGCACATATGTAAGGACCGTACTGTCTAAATGTCATTTTCATAACAAAGAATCAAATAAAGACCTTCTAATTTTACAGTTTTTCCCCCCGAGTGTTTCTCTCTTACACCTCCTTGATTTCTCATACTAAAATAAAGATGAAACGCTCGCCATCACGCCACAAAGATGCACTTTCAGTTAAATGCCTTATTATACTCGGATAAAGCAAAAAGGCGACAATCAGGACAATTAATCAAAGAAAAAGTTATCTACACCATGATATCTGCTTTGATTGATTATTGTTGTTGTTGTTGTTGTTGTTGTTGTTGTTGTTGTTGTTACTACTGCTACTACTACTACTATTATTATTATTATTATTATTATTATTATTATTATTATTATTATTATTATTATTATTATTATTATTATTTTCCGAAAGATTATAAAACGTAGCAAAATCCCGAACTCTTTGGCTATATTGCGTTACACGATGTTTTTCAAGGAATCTTCTTCTTCTTCTTCTTCTTCTTCTTCTTCCTCTCTTTTTTTTTTTTTTTTTAATAAAGACTTAAAAACTTTAAGTCTTTATTAAAAAAAGACTTAATAACTTTTTTCTCGGGCATTAATATACTCGCGGTAAGCCACGCTGCTGTGGTTGAGCAATATGGCGGTCGGAAAGAGGAAATACCGATAATCCGTCTGAGAGGAAGTCTTGCTAGTTTTTCACATTCTTGTATCTTAGATTAAATACTAAATGGGAATTAACCATCCCTTCTATTCCCACTTTTTTCTATCTTTTTGTGTTATGCTACATTAATGAAAACAACGGTAGAGTTCAAAGGGATTAGAGCAGCGATCTGCAGCTGTCATTGTTCTTTTATTTAGGCACGACGTACCGATGTTTTAACCATTAGGAATTAACCAATTGGTCCACTCTGGATGGCTTTTTGGCTTAAGCAATAGACCTTTCCCGAATTCGCTTGGATGATCACGAAACAATGGTTCCAAGTCGAGACTGAACTTGATTCTTTTGTTTATCAAGGCTAACCTTGAAACCATTGTTTCGTGATCATCCAAGCGAATTCGGGAAAGGTCTATTGTGATTGTGACCTTCTTAGTAGCTTAAGTCAGTTGAATTCTATATCTGATTGCGTAGATGGCTGACAATTAGCGAAAAATAAAAGCAGAAAGACAAAGCGCTTAAGAAGGAAGAAAGTAATAAAGTTAAATAAAGAAAATAGGTTAGAAAGAATGAATTACAGCGGTAGGAAATTAATGAGGTAGAACTTGGAAGAGCGTAAATAGAATAGTAGTGAAAAAAGAGAGAAAGAAAGGAAGGGACAAGAAAAGAAAGGAAGGAAGGAAGGAAGGAAAATAACAGACAGAAGAAAGAAGGAAACGACTGAAGAAAGAAAGAAAGAAAGAAAGAATGAATGAATGAATGAATGAATGAGCGAATGATTGAATGAATGAGCGAATGAATGAATGAATGAGCGAATGAATGAATGAATGAGCGAATGAATGTATGAATGAGCGAATGAATGAATGAATGAGCGAATGAATGAATGAATGAGCGAAACGAACGAACGAACTAACAAAAAAACTTTAAAGAAAGAAAAAAGATAATGAGATCATCCTACTGGCCGGGTGTCTATATTTAAAATTCAAACAGTAAATTCCTCTCGGAAATAAAGAAAACTTTATTTATAGAAAATGACTATCATATTTGACCTCCGGTTAATTAAGCCCTTCAGAAAATAACTCGATATATTTAATGTGTAGTATTGTGTGCAAGGGGGAAAACTGACTTGTCACCGAGAGATTCCACCAAAACATTTTGCTCATGTAGTTTTACAAATCACACTATACCGGCGATAGCTTTGTATAACGGCACAAGATATACTCGATCCGCAGTGTGAAAATACGGTGATCACGGATGAGCGACACAAAAACCTATCCGATACAAAGGCTATGTACACACTATACCGGATAGCTTTGTACAACGGCTCTAGGTATATCCGCGGTCCCAGTGTGGAGAGGCTGTGATCGGGAGCAAAACAAAAACCGGAGCAGACTGAACCAGTGTTTTCGGAGCACGAAGCATAATGAGCCGATAAAAGCGTTCCGTGTGTGGACAGGAGGTCTATCCGGTTTAGTTTTTGAGCCAAAACGATTGCTTTCCGGCATAATAGTGTGAACAAAGCCTCATCAGACATTTCCGTGTACAAAACACGGGATTCTGCGTTGGAAAGGTAGGAAAAACTAAATTCTATATTTCTCTTTCCATTACTCTTTGAGAATAATTGAGTTTCTAGTTAGCAAAAGGTCAGTCAAAATTAATTAGCAGATTAAAAATCAACTTTTATATTGCTTTCGTTTAATTTAGGTAAACCGATAATGTTTGTAGAGCTGCTCATTTCAAACACTTCACTGATCTAATTTATCGATATTTTAGGCTGATGAGGCTTTCCTCTCTTACTTTCAGCTCAAACAACTCGCTGTCAGACTTATCTCTACTGTTCGCTCCACTCTTCGCTCTACTTTGGAAGGACAAGGGATCGGAAATAAAAGAAGCTCCAGCCGTTTGGATTAATCTGTATAGCACTGAAGCACCGAAGCTTAGAAACCTGAGAAAGAATGTCTTGGAAATCTAAGCGTCGAAATTTGTACCGGAAATTATCTGCTGAAAAAGACGACGAAGAGACAGAGGATTTCAGAGCACTGAAAACCAAAGCGCTTGCTAATAAAGCATACGAAACTAGCAGTCAGGACTTAGAGAGTACGGGAACGGCAGATGACAAAGAGACTCGTGCACAGTTCTTACAGAAGTGCCATCGTCGACAAGCCGTGTGCGAAAACATTGAACGAGAAATTGTTGATGAAAGGGGAATTAGTCTCCGAAAACTGAGGAAGTACATGATTCTTGAGCTAATTTTACGAGAAGTGAATTTGCTTTAAAGTGAGGAATTCTTACTTCGAATGACTAAAGCTTATCCAGGTTCATCGAAACGTTGAAATGAATGAATGGCTTGCGAAGACTCTGAGAAATTGTGTTACAAAGATGTTACTAATATGCCGGAGAGCTCCAGATGGAACCTTAATAAAAAAATTGAATCGATTTAATGAACAATTAACAAAACAAGTAGATTTCCAAAGAAGAGGATTATAAGGATTCAACTTAAATCGGCAAAAAATAAAGGCCCCCTAATTCAAGTTCAAAATGAAATGCTACTTTCTAAAGGACTTAATCCTCCTTCATTTCTAATCATCTTGACAAATCCGTCCAGGTCTAATATCTTCACAGCGTGAGGTGATAACAACTGCTTTTTGTAAGAAGTGCGCCACCTCTCGTTGGTCTCCAAAAAGCGTCATTGATAGCACTGATATTTGAAAATATTCCAGGTTTGACGGAAACGCGCATGGGGAATGCGACAAGCCGCGCTCCGGCTAGACACTACCGCGACTAAACAACCCTTTGCATCAAAAAGAAAATGAAATACCCTTTTTAACCAGCTTTCTTTAAGTTCCGTTTCAAAGATGTAAATAAATTTTAACCGATCGGTTTGCGGAAATATTTTCAATAGAGGATTTGGGGAATACTTCAGCCGAGGAAGAAACCCCGTGAGGTTATGTAATGACTAACACAGGTGGCAGCAAGCGCCTTGATGCGCGCTCATTGATCCAAATACCACGAGTAAAAAGATCATTTTAAAAACTGAACATCTCTTAATAGCGTAGTCACTTACTGCAATGGTCGTTCTCGAGCGCACGCTCAGTTTATTGACACAGGTACCAAGCCCGCATACAATAAGCCCGACCCTCCATTTGCACTAACAGGTCACGTGACCACAGCCCCCTTAATTCAAGCGCAAGTGTCAAAATGAACTCCAGAAATGAAAAGAGCATCTCGAAATTAGTGAGAAGGAGAAGTTTTAGCACCTGAGTACCTGATTTAAGGGGGTTGTGGTCACGTGACCTGTTAGTGCATAATGGCTTATTCAAAGTTACTCTGCTCCATAGTTACTGTTGCTACGTCCGACAAGCCATGCAAAACATTTTATCGGGTTACGGCATCAAAGCAAATGCTGATTGCTAAAAATTATATACGGTTGGAATGGAAGTTACGGGCCCTAAGAACACACTTGAACAATAGGCAATATAAAAGCTTGAAATCTTCCTGAAATCCAGAGCTTTGAATTTTTATGTTGTTATGTCGGACCTGCCATATTCCTTTGGGAAAACTATGATGCCCTGATTGGTGGAGCTATTGTTTGAGTGGATCTATGAATCACCGTGACGTGACGCATCATGGTTCAAAACTGACGAAGCTGATTTCATCTATTTCCCAGATGTCGTGTTCAGTATGATAAAACACAGAAGTTGACGTCGAAAGCGTTTCTGGTAATATACACGAAAGGGAATAGACCCCTTTGCAGTAAATAAATACGTGCCTTACTGTCAAAAGACTTCATGTTTCTTTTATTTAAAAAAAAATTTCCTAGATCCAGGAAATAGCGAGACCCTTTTCAAAATGCTATTTTCCATTGTAATGTACTTTCGATCTCAAGATGTTAAAGGCGATTAACTTATTTCGTTGCTACGTTACGCCGCGATGCTAAGTGGACTTTTGTATTTTCTGTTTTAGTCCTTATTTGATATTTTATCGATTTTTCAAAGACTGGGAAGCCGTTTGGAGCTTTCCTGTTTCCCTTGACTACGAGCAGTTCCTCTATTCCCTTGGTCACTGTGCGTCTCGTTTCTGTTTGCTGGTTATCGGACCGAGACTGGTTTATTACCGACTTCAGACTTAACCCCAAGCCCAATCCCCCGGGCAATCTAAGACTCGGCCCTAATCTTCGCTTGGTTTCTCATCAACGAAAATACAGAGAGTGGTCAAGAAAAATAGAGAGAATGCTCGCAAGCGGAAATTCTCGACAGTCTTACTGCGCATGCGCAGAAATCGTTTTTTTTTTTTTTTTTTTTTAAATCTCTATTATTCTCGTATCTGGGTGACAATGAATCTCTATACAACCTGTTTTATTGCACATCGAATTTTTTTTGAGCTAAAACATGAACAATGGTACGGACAAACGTAAAGACAGGATTTTAAAATATACGTGCAGTGGAGGAGACATAATTTTTGTTTTCTGTAAAATAATGCATAAAAAGTGTTGTAACGTCATTTTTTCAATAAAATGAAAAGGTGAAGTGAAATACGGTTTGCTGCTGTTAGACGGCGGGCACTGACCACGAAATTCAAAAACGCGTCAAGAAAACGTATCAGTTGAAGGCGATAGAGCGGATTTCGTATGAGTGGGAAACGCTACGACAAATTCGTAACCGTACTTGGCAGTATTATACTGTAACCGTAACCGTGTTGTGATTGGGTGAATCACACGAAAACAATGGGAAGCCATTTCATTGTTACGGTACACCATGCGTGCTCATTACGTACCGTACTACAGTTCCCACTCATATGAAAACCACTATACTTGTGCTTCGTATTCATATTCTGATTAGCCAGAAGTCTAGCTTTTTGATCGTAGCTTACTATCTGACACATAAAAATGATGCGGCAATCATACGCTATTGAAGGGCTTCAACGCGGAAACGTCTGGACTAATTGAATTGAGTAGTTTTTGAATTAAATGCCTCGCTGGTCAAGTGTTGACGGATCAGAAAACAATGGTCCACATTCACGATAACCGCTATTTCCTGTCTCGTTGTGATGCTAATAAGTCACGTGGTTTCCAAGGAGGCAAACAACTCACAATCATGAATCGAGGATCAATTTCAGCGGCTCCTATAACATACTTTCGCATGCTTGCATTATACTTGTCAGGTAAATCTGAATTCAATCTTTGAAATTTGCCGATTTTTGTAAAAATATAGTTGTTCTTCCAATGTTTGCCTCCTGGAAGACCTCATGGCGACAGAGCAGAAAAAAATTTTTATTTCTTTCGTTATAAGGACATCTATCCGTTTTTAAGCTCAATATTTTGTAAACACGCTCTTTTGGGGATAAAGACCGAAATATCAAATGTGACCAAAATTCAGTAAATACGATTTTGAGATATAACGTCTTGTACTTTGGGAGACGCGATATTTTGATCAGTGGAAAAACGGACATTATCGTGAATATCTTCAAGTAGTTTTACTTTTGTTCGACAAGATTTTGTTACAAGTTTGAAGCAACAGTAAAACAAATGAAACGCTTATAGTTTTGGCGTATCACTTCCAGTTAAATTAAAATATCGCGAAAGTAGCGGCCTTGTCGTTTTTCTGCTCTGCCCCTCATGGCAAATTTGCATTACAATATGAAAACCATCATGGCGGCTATCCTGAGTATGGTCTATTGTAACACACACTCCTCTCCAGAGGTCCTCTGCTCTCTCTGTCGTTAAATCTCTTCTCTCCCCAAATACCGCGTCATTTACATCCCTGAGCGAGACGGGCTTCATCATGCATTATCTATATGGATTCTGAGGGCGTGTATCGAATGTAAGTAAACGTTTCTCAGTTCAAATCGATCGAAAGATGTAATTTTATTCCAATGGTGATTCAGGATTCTTGGAGCGATGACACTGAAAGAATATTCAGCATTTAAAAGCGTAAAAGGACGTGTGCCAGAAAACTGAAGCCCTAGTTCCGCCATAAACATCTTCGTCTTAAGTTTCTTCAATACTTACTTATCCATTCATTCATTCATTCATTCATTCTTTCATTCATTCATTCATTCATTCATCCATTCATTGATTCATTCATTGATTGATTGATTGATTGATTGATTGATTGATTCATTCATTCATTCATTCATTCATTCATTCATTCATTCATTCATTCATTCATTCATTCATTCATCTATTCATGCTGTTAATTTTTCCTTTCTTCTTTCTTCTTTCTTTTTTCTTTCTTCCTCTCCTTTTTTCTTTTTCTTTTTCTTTTCTTTTCCCTTTTCTTTTTTCTTTTCCTAGCAGTTTTTCCTTCATTCATTCCTTCCTTACAGCTTTTTTTCTTTGATTTTCTGATTTTACTTCAAATTGCTGCAGGGAGTTTCAAAACTGTTTTCACCACTCGACTAACGGAAGCAAAGACATTCTATTTGAAAGTGCTTTCAGAAACAACCAATGAAAACCTAACTATGGCGTTTGTGCGTCTTTTCATTCATTACCATAAAACACAACAGCAAGTTGTATTGTAGTCACTGGCTGGAATATTTTAATTAAAAACATACAGACGTTTCCGGGCCCAAACGAGGACCAGCAAGCGCTGAAAAGGAGCTAAAATAGCAATTACCAGCCAGATTGTATAAAATACTAGATTAATCCTAACCAAAAATACAGAAGTCTGTTTATTATGGACCTCAGTGGGTCAGATATTTTACCATCAAACTGGAGCGCAAAACTGTAATCAGTTCCTAACGCAAATCAAGCGGTCACCAAACAGTTTCTAAATGCCATTTATAAACAACTTGAATCTTTTCCGTCGACCTCTTTTGTTCCACAAGTTTCTGTTTTGATGGAAAACCTACGCGTCGAGCGGTGCTGATGGAAAGTGCGAAAGACGACGTAAACACGTTAAAAATATAGCTGTTTGAATAGTGAACACCTACTGCTTAAGTCGTTGCGATAAATTAGCTAGTTCTCTGGTAAACAAGTGTTTGAAATGCAGTCTAAATAAATATTTAGTTTCCCAATTTGTAGAAAAAGGACTTGTAAACCCTTTTTTGATTTGAGAGTTGAAGAGAGAGGGAGAGATTAGTAAGGAGGACTGGAAATATGCCAAGTGGAGGGTGCTAAAAGAATAGAAGAATGAACGAATGAGTGAACGAAATGAAAGGTAAAGGTGAACTTTAGGTCAAAAACGGTCATCTTGTGCAAAGCCACTTCTTTTATTCCTTTCCCGGTCGTGGAAGAAACCCAGGAAGACAGCGACAGTGGGAGCTTTATTATACAGGCTAAGAGAACGGTTTTTCAGTGTTCACTGAGCTTCAATAGAACGAAATACAACTTGTAAAACCAAAAGGAACACGTAGTGCGCAATTAGAATTCCTTAGATATTGTTTTTACTCTCTATCTATCTCTCTCAAAACTCCATAGACCGGACATAACTGTCAATTGTCCTGTAAACGTGTCCTGATTCGTGGATTTGCAGGGTATAACGAACAAACATATGAACAGTGAACAGTTAAGACTAAATTATCAGAAGGCACTCGGCCACAAGCTCCTTGCAATCGCAGGCATTGCCAAAGTCAAAGTTCTCAGCTCAAGTGCTGCTGGCTTTTGATCTGTGACAATTTGGAGAGTTGTACTAAGCAAAACAAGTGCTTAACATGAAGACTCGAGAGCTGGTTTTGCGGCAAGGCTCAAGGACGTTCCTAATTTTGACGAGAAAGTTAAGCGTGCAGGGAAAAAGATACGCAAAGCTGAAGAACGAGTGCGAAGAAGCGAGCACAGAACCTGTTAAAACTGCGCGCAAGAAACCAAACAAAACCAAAAACAGCGGCCAGTCCAACCTGGTCGAGAAAAGCAGCCACAAGACTGCCAGTGTTATGGTAAACGAAGACGAAGGCGCAGACATTGTCGATGTGGCTGTAGATATTCAAGGTTGGGCCAAGAAAAGAAGATACGCCATCTGCGACGAGATCGAAAGGAGCACCTACAACCAAAATGGTACTAGTCTGAGGAGTTTCCGTAAAGTGCTGGTCAAACAATATCTTCTGAAAGATCTTCGACTAATTTAGTCCTTCAGTCACGTATTAAATTTTTCCTTGTCTGAAAGGTGGCTATGGAAATCAAAAGGACGCATTTCATGGATAAATTCCTCATTTCCTTCGCTTTTCTAAAGTCTTCTGGTAATGAAGCTTTTAAATAACACCTTTGTCGACGAATATTCAATTGTAGTAGGTCGTACTGAGGAAGAAAACACTGGTGTGCGAAGATGTCGTTCGCGGAAGTTATTAAACCAAAAATGATTTTGTTAATAGAACATTTAATATTAAAATTAGGAATGAATAGGACTAATATCACCCAGCGAAATTTCAGGAAATTCCTTTGACAAGAGTGAGTTACAATGAATTTGGATCAATACTAGGAGATCCGCTATAGTTCAGTGCAGTATTATACGTCTCAATGTATACGAAGATGTGGAAAAGTGGGTTAGATTGAAGTACGAGATTAGAATTTTATTTCATGTTCGGAATAACTAATAAGGTTTATGCCCCGAGACAAATATTGAAAAAATGGATCTTTTTTCACTGTTTTGGCAAGCTCTGATCGACATAAACATCGATAGATTACGGCCCAATGATGCGACTTGTGAAAAAGCAAATAAAAATACAAAAACAAACGAAAACAAACGAACAAAAGAAAAAGAAAGAAAGAAAACAAAATGGGAAAACAAAAGTAAAAAGTCTATATGAAAAAGTCAAGACACTTTTTTGACTTGCTCTTGTAAATATTTTCAGAATTTGCTAAACGTTTTCAAAGACTAGTTACGTCGTTAACGTTTCTTGTATAATGTAATTTCAGTAACCGGAATAAAAATGTCTTGAATTTATTTTATTCACTCTTGTGTATTGATTATGTATCTGGCGTAAAAGCTGCTACATAAAACACAGGAAGTAGGCACAAAAGACTACCCGATAAGACTAAGATTCATAAGTTATAATTCATCCTGGAGAAGCGAAAAACAGACCGTGGAAGACCCTATCGATCGTCTGTGTTACGTTTTTAATTTTTTAATTATTCAAATATTCACAAAAAGCCTTTCAATTTTGATACGCTGTCAGAAACATTTGCTCAGATGGATTTGAGCGAACGAATCAGTAGCGGAGAATGCTTAATCTAGTAATGATTTGCAAAAATAATTGACAGTTGCGATACATTTTCCACTGACAGAAAACAGCGGTAGTGATTTTCTTAAATGCTAGTTGGTTGCTTAAGTGATTTGATCATTAAAAGGTCGAAATTTTGACCGGTAATCATTACTTAGATTGCCGCGGCAAATACTCAAAACCAAAAACCAATACCGTTAAGCCTGGTCCTCACTAGCGACATAAGCATAAGCATAAGCAACATACGCAGACTCAGTATTGCATTTATCACCGAGGTGTGAGAAAAGACAAGCACCGCTAATGAGCGGTACACTACTGAGTCTGCGTATGTTGCTTATGCTTATGCTTATGTCGCTAGTGAGAACCAGGCTTAATAGTGTGCAGAGAAGTAAGTGTATCAAAGACCAAGGGTCTAGTATACATAAACATATACACATACAAATCTACCTTGTTCTCAAACTTTCAATTTTATTCTAAGAAACATCTCCTTTCGACTGGTATGGCTTATTCTACTTTAAAATATTAAATTAAAAATTATGCAAATAGCAGCAGCCTTTGGTCTATACCAATATACCGTAAGACAGGCCTTCTAGGAAGTAGTTAAAATAAAAAGATAAAAGCTTGCCATTTGTAATTTTGTAATTGTTGTGCCAACAAGATGGGCATAAAAATAAAAGAAATATTTAAATTAGAGACGCACTGCATGCTAGTCAAGGTGGAGCTGGTTACTATACGATGGTAGCCTTAGCGTCATGACGGAGACACGTCAGAACAATAATAATACGAAGATTTATTCAATCAACTGCAATGCCTTACTTCCCAGAATGTTGATACTGGAATTCTGGAGTTTTCTTTCATTATAGATTAATTAATTTGGGACCATACATCCAGACATCGATTGCTGAAGCGTCGAATGGCAGGGCGAAACCATTTACGGGTCAGCTGGAGATTTCGGCTCCAACACCGCTATCCATAATGACAAATCAGGGAACTCGGCCGAAGCCTTAAGGGAGAGGTTAGTCGGCCCCTAGACCATGGAAGACTATCCCCTTGCTATGATCAGTGACAATCGCTATATCTCTCTGGGAACTACTTCTTTGTCGTTTTGATCCATGTGGGAGGCGTTAGGAAGGTTAGACATGCGCAGACCACAGTAAGCACAGAGAGTGTATATCATTCAATTTCGTCATTCTAAAACAGAAAGAACAAATAGCCGTTAAATCGAAAATCTTTAAGGCGCAAGGGGGATTGACGTCACCTGCGTACCTACCGCGCTCTCTGCGGAGTCAAAAAAAAGTTTACTATGAATAGACACAATTTTGCCACAACTAACGAAACAATCTCTTTATTTCTACAACATTTGTATCGAGTTAATACTAATAAATGTACTTGAAATACATTTTTCTAATATAATCTCAGATAAACCACGGCCTCTCGTCCTTTAAATCTTATCTCGAAGCCATCGAGGATAGATCTACTATTCTACTAATTCTTATTTCTGATGACTAGAAAATATTTCTCCAAATATATACATTTAAAACTAAATAAACTCCAAGTAACGGTATGATACAACACCGCTTCTTAACATATGTCCGAGAGTCGTACGTGAAAGAGGTGAGCCTTGTTCAACCGGAACTGTCTTCCTGGCTCGTTCGTCGATACTGTATTCACATTGGACATCATTGACATTGACAGCATGATTGTTTCGCACATTTATGATAACAATGTTTATTACGTTTATAAAAGATTTATAAATCTATTTACCGCATATATTTCTTTCTATATATGATCACTGTCACACCTTCCGTTCTGCTATTAAACTACGAATTTACATCTACTCATAAATCACGTCGATAACTTCATTCTTCCTGAACGAAAGAATGAAGTTCTTGTAATTTTAAATTATTTTCTATTAAAATTAATAATATTCTTTGAAAACCATTTTACAGTCTTTATAATATTTAACTTTATTCTACATGAAAGCGAGGTTTAGGAATTAAATTTGACGATAAACTGATGAAACGTCATGTCATGTACTAAAAATAGTAGCATTGACCATGTGATATTCACGTGTTCCTTCAAACAGCTACGCCCGTGAGAAGTGCGGACATTTTCTCGTAAACGAACCGAAAACTCGGTCTTTCATGATGAACAAGATTCCAGCAGTCTTGCATAAGGTCGTACATCTCCTTGGGACATTCCTTGGGACGCGGGAGAATGTCCCCTTCACGAACCAATGAAATGACTTCATCATTGTTCATCCCATAATAAGGTGTCATGCCGTACGAATAGATTTCCCATAATACAATACCAAAAGACCACACATCAGTATTGTCAGTGAATCTGCCTGACATCACGCTCTCAAGAGGAAGCCAGCGAACAGGATACTTGGCTTTTTCTAACGCACTCAGTGAACTATAAGCTGTATGGGGCTTGGAGTCGTCGATTCCGATATTTCCCACTTTAACAACCATGTTTTTGCTAATAATACAGTTTTTGGTACACAGTTGTCGATGTTGGTAGCCTCTATTGTTAAGGAATTGCATCCCTGAAGCTATTTGTTTTGCAATACCAAGTTGGTCTAGCTTGGATAGTTTAGTGTCAGGGTCTATTGAAGAATTGGGTCTTTCCCGAATGATATAATGACTGCAACCTGAATCACGTAAAAACTGGTTCAAGTCACCGCGATCTGAGCACTCAAACACGAGGCACAGCGGTCTACCCATAACGCAAACACCCACAAGGCTTTGCACGTTTTGATGGTCATAGGTGGTCAGTTCAATGGCCTCTTCTTCGAAAGCTTCTTTGTTAGCATCAGATTGAAGTGATTCTTTCAATACTTTAACATGAACAAGCGTGTCTTGTTCACCACGAGACGCGTGTGTCATTCGACCAAGAAATATTCTACTAAATGAGCCTGGGAAAGAAACGATGATGTTACTATAGTGATCATACATTGACCAGAATGCATTGGGACATACTTCCTCAGCATTCAGCTTCCAATCAGATGGCATTGCTTTGCGCGTGTGTAGTAAAACTTTTTTTTAAAATTTTTCTCCACAAACTGAAAAAATATGCGAGTCAGAATCTCTACTTCCAAATCAGCGCCAAATGGAATATAAATGGGAAATGAAAGAATGGATGAATGAAAAGTGGGAATAGTAGATAAATAGGAGAACTGGAGAAAAAGAAAGAAAAAAGACGGAACTTAAGGGAAATATGCAAGAATCTATGAAAGATGAGGATAAAAACGTGAATAGCTCAATGCCTTTGGACTTACCATCTTCAATGTCCTTGATAAATTCAATGTTATTTCTATGGACATCCCATCTTTCTAGCCTGGGGTTCACATAAACATCACTGTTCTTCTCAAATATCGGGTTCCTTGTGAGCTTTTCCAGGCTGACAGGTGCAGGGACCTTGAATTTGGGATTAGAGTAGTTTCTACGAACACAGATAATGCCAAAGAAAACCAGTACTAAAACCGCTATCCCGCAGGCTAGTACAATGTAAAACATGTTCTTGCCCGGTTTAAATGAATCCCAAGGACTGGCTTGTCTTGCTCCAACACCTATCAAAAGTAGAACAATATTTTTAAAAAACATGAAAACAGCTCAGTCACGTGGTACTGCAACTTACTTGGGGTTATTCTAATCACTCCTGTTTTGGTGTCGATTCCGTAAGGGTTTTGCGCCTGACACTTGACTACAGTATAGTCTCTTTTAACAGTCATCTCATAGAATGACGTATAGGTATTTTTACGACGTCTTTGAGTGGTTTTATAGTATCGTTTGTCGATTATCCACCTAAAATTCAAAAGAAAGAACATTAGGATCTTGTAGTACTTTCAATGTTGTTTCGTTCTTTCGTCACAGGAAATTTCAAACTATTTAAAAAAAGTTGAGACATATAGATTTTGTTACGTAAAAAAACACGTTGGTTTTGTGGTAAGATGGAGTTGAAACGAAGAATCCGAAAGGCACCCGCAAAGGTCCCTGTCAATGGGTTTGGAAGAACAGAAGAACAGAATCAACAGATCTCTGCACCGCACCGTCACCGTACCGGGTACCGCGTGCCGCAAATTTTTACAGTCACGTGCAATCTGCAATAACACCTTTTGTACCTGATAACAATGGGAGGAGTTCCACTAGCTGAACATCGTAGAAGTAGTTTCTTTCCTGTTTTTTCTGCGGTTAGATTTAGTGTTGCTACGGTGATGACTGCCTTATTTCCTTTAGGCTCTGTGTTTTAAGATAGTGAAAAATTGAATAAACTTATCCATATATAAGGCTCGGACACACATTGCGACATTTGCATGCGACGTTGCTTGCAATGGGGGAAATTACACCGTGTATTCACCCTTACAACTGTTGCGCGTGACGTCGCCGGCAGCTCCGTTGAAGTAGAATTGGCTTCTACTTTTAAGTGTGGACAGACGATTTTCCTGTTGCAAGCAACTTTTCAGGGAACGTTTCATCGTGTCTCCGAACCTTTAGGCTTATAGAAATCTCTTGTTTTCTCTACAGTATACAATTACGTGCCTTTCTTTAATCGGACAACGCCTGACCCTACACTAGTTCCATGTGGATTACTGGCCACACATTTCACTAGTGTATTTTGCTTGGTAACTACTATTCTGTAGGATGATGAGTACTCGCCCTTGTAGAAGGTTTGTGTTCCGTTGTAGTACTGCTCATCTATTAACCACCTGAAGCAAGAGCAAACATTTAAAATATACAGTTCATAAAGGTTAACCAACGTAAACTATTTAATAAATAATAAATAAATAAATCTTTTTATTTAAGTACCTAGTCGTTCTAGCACTTTCGCACTAATTGGGGGCACTATCATTCACACACACTACCACTACATTAACTGTTTTAAGCATACAACTCTCAGCTCACATGTTGA
>JAAAQI020124472.1:0-2500 GCA_011800005.2 Stichodactyla mertensii
CAGAAAGGCCTGATCTCTGAAATCCATACAAAGTTCTCTAATTTTGATCCACAATATCTTTTTGAATTTTGAATCTACGCCATTCAAATTTTCCAAGGTTACTGATTTTTAAGAGTTCTTTCAGATGGTATAAGTTATTTTGTTGGAGAATGTCCATATTTACCAACATTGGAAATCTGCTATTATGAAAAAGGTCTATGAGCTTGGATATACCTGTATTTGTCTTAGATAGGTTTCTTTACAGTAACCAAGAGATGAGGATTGTAAGGGATAAAATGCACCAGTCAATGTAACCCCCACCCCCATCCCCAGGGGAAGATACTGTCAGGATACTGGGAAGACAAAAGACAGCACTTGCCTCTGCTGGTGGATATTCAAAAGGAAGGTAGTAGTATAGTAGGTAAGTAACCTCCCCATAGCCTTGGTCGTACCTGGGCTGGTTTGACTGGTGTGTAAATTGTTTTTGAGAGGGCAGGAATGTCATTTTCTGAAAGCAATGTCATTATTTCAAACAGTAATAGATTTACTTGGAAGGAATTGAAAGCCTATCTTTACCGGACCAATTTTAGCTTGTAAAGCACGCAATTCTAACACTAGAGGCTTGGGTCAAAGCACTGTCCACCCCTCCCCCCTCAAGTACCGGTATCCCAAAGCAATTCTATTCGGTTAAGCCACGTACGTGTTATATATTTCTAAACACTTACTTTCTTCAAGTTCTTGGCGTTCCAATCCTTTAGCCTCCACAAATTCCCTTAACTTCTCAACACACTGAAACAATAAAATCTCCCCAAGATTTTCCATAAAAATGTCTTGAAAATTATCAGTCATTTCTTGGTAATCTTTTGTAGTCATCCATGAAGAAAGGATTTCAAAGACCGGTTCGCCATTACTTGGATAAAGAGATGGAAGGACGATACGAAGAGACGCGGAGTATTTTGGGTTCTGGTCGTTTTTTATCCATATTTCGTAAGTTTTGTTTTCCAAGTCTGTGGTTATAAAATCCTCGCCGTAAATCGCTGTTAATGCTTCGATTTCTTCAAACTGACGAGCAATGTTTTCGTCCACAAGGCCACCACAATCAGACATTATTATTTGTACATAAACATTTGTAGAAACATTGGAAAAAAGGCTTTAAGAACGAAAAAATGTTATGTAATTCAGTGACGCGTGTCGTTATAGTATGAAACAAATCATTATTGTCTACCACAGGGAACCCAAGTCGCAATATGAGAACATTTTGAATATATTAAATTTATTCAAACTGCTCACTTTAGGTCAGAGTGTTTATACTTTAAACAAATAAAATTAAATCGTTCAGCCAGTTTCCTGTGTTCCTGAAATATTGTACTCGTTTTTATTATCTTTGAAATTTCTTATTCCACAGGTAGCCCATGTTCTCGAAATCTCAAAAAGTCTGACTTTTTTTGCGTAATTTAAAGTTTAAATTAACAAAAAAGTTTTACTTCTGGACCCTTCGTATTCATATTTATAGTTTCTTTGAGTTTTAGGGCACTTTTACGAGGTTGAGATATTTTTTAAATTTATAAATAAAGAGAAGTTGGGCTACCTGTGGAAATACAACAGTCAGTTTGCGCGTAAAACAGCGGGAATCGAAGGGTCAAGAAAAGGTCGAAAAAAAAAAGCCTCAAAACGTACTCCAAAATGCTCCCAGACAACAAAGAAGGACAGAAGAATGCATAAGGTGAGTTTCTGAACTCTTATTTCACAAATAAACTGTTCTTAAATAGATTATACAAGCAGCCAACATTCGCCATAGAAACACGCTGCTTGAGACAACTGCGCACTTTTGTATTAAACTTCGACAAAAAGTAGCAAAAAAACTAGTTGTAATCCTAAATATAGAACTGTTTTAAGAAATATTGACATGGCTAATCACTGCTGTGGCTTTGGGTATATATTTTTGGTGCGCTTTGTGTTCTTTAAAGTCACTATTTTGTTCACAGAATTTGTGAACCAAGTAACATAAAAGCGCTCTATGAATTCTTGTTTTTCCTCTCAGTAAAATAGTTATACAGCAATAAAGATGTACTTCTTTTATTTATTGTGGCTTTTGGTTCAGCAAAATGAAAGGGGGGTGCATGCTTTTGGAAGCCAAATGAGGGGGAGGGGAGGGTTCTAAACACTAGCCCCTCCCCCTACGCTGGAGAATGATCACAATTTTTACTCAGATTTTCATCAAATATTTAACAATTATTCCATGAAGTCGAGTTGTACATGAGCTCGTAGCCATGTGTGACAAGATTGAGTGGAATATTGTTAGCCATGTACAACAAGATTGAGTGGAATAATTGTTTTATTATATCCACATCCACTGGATTGTGAGAAATATAGAATTTTAATTATTTTCAAGTTTAAAAAGTGAAATAACGTCGGCGAATGCTCTGCCATTTTGTTTACTTCTCTACTCACGAGATATGAGCTGATATCCTAGTAGTAGAGGAACCAATCAGAGTGCGCGATTGCTCATATCCAGTGGATG
>JAAAQI020124472.1:5000-14984 GCA_011800005.2 Stichodactyla mertensii
TGTACTTGAATCGTGTACAACCCAACGCAACTCGGCCATGCCATCGTGTGACAATGACTATCACATTCCTGACATCAGTTATCTGCAGCAAATGTAACAGTATTTCTCCTGCGAGATACTCGTCGTCATCATCAAAACCTTCAATGCATGGATTCTGCCCGTCATTAATTCTGTAAGCGTAGACATTATAGCTTGCCCTAGCCACTTCAGAATCTTTCTTCAGCTCGGCCAACACTTGTTCAGCTTGGCTTCTTATTGTGATACGCGCGAGGTGAGCTTGGAAAGAGCTTTGTCGATCCTTGATCGTTTTTCCATGAAATATTTGAATCTTGGGGTGTTCTGATTTTGGATTGATGGAAACTTGTTTTGGGAGGTGCTTTCTGATGAACTCGAAGGATTCCTCGACTTCTTTCAACACTTGTTTTTCTTTGGAAGGCGTTTTGATCTCAAACAACCCTGAAGACCAAAGTAAACCCAAAGTTGGCTTGTTTATTAGACTTCCAACGGGTTTCAAAAGGTCACCTCTGTGCCAACATGTTAAAATCACCACAACGTTCCGGGCATCTGTCATCTCCAGCAAGCGTAAAAGTCTCGCACCTGCTTTCATTTCACCATAATCATCACATTCTTCGATATACGACTTTCTATTTTCGTTAAAAATCCTACACGCCCGAATCTTGTAAGTGGCATCTGCTATGTCAGAATTTTTTTCCAGATTTTCCATTGCTTGATCAGCTTGATCCTGCGATGTGATAAAAGCGAG
This sequence comes from Stichodactyla mertensii, assembly GCA_011800005.2. Taxonomy (NCBI): domain Eukaryota; kingdom Metazoa; phylum Cnidaria; class Anthozoa; order Actiniaria; family Stichodactylidae; genus Stichodactyla; species Stichodactyla mertensii. Next base: position 5,764 of record JAAAQI020124472.1, read on the forward strand.
ATGAACTTGGAAGGTACTTTCACCATCTTTGAATTGTTTGCCGTGGATAATCTTCAGCGTTGGGCTTTTGGGTTCCAAGGTTTCGGAAAGATCCTCTGATGTAACTTCAGTGCTTTTTGCTGGGTCATCTTTATCGTATCTGGAATGAAAGTCATCATGGGACGAGTCACCTGAAGGATGCAGCCCTGAAAACATAAATGCAAAATAAAGTGGCGGTCTTTGAGCATCGCGAGTGACAAATTCATGGCTCTCTTGTGTAGACTAACGTGACTATCTCTAAACGAGATGATACTGCCGTTTTATTACAAAGCTATTCATATAGGTCTAGGTCTAGGTCTAGGTCTAGGTCTAGGTCTAGGTCTAGATCTAGGTCTAGCCATTTGCAGATATTCATATCCGAAACCCTATGGTTACTGTTGCTGTCCCACAAGCCAAATGAAGTCAGCTAGGAAACTGCACATTCGAAATTTTGATCCCAAACAGTTTTGTAGATTTTGTTTGGATTTTTAACATTCATGAGAATCAAATTCAGGTAATGCAAGGAACCTTTGCAAAAACAGGCAGTTTATGATGGTGTTTGTGGGACAAGATGTATTCCACTGGGAAAACCAGTGCTACAGTGATTGGGTAGATATTGCTTTAGTCGAAACCATGCATTACTGGAGCAAAGACAGCTTCTGCTACTTCAAACCCGTTTTTAGATGGTGGTAGAGATCGGTTTCATGACTTTCCGCAAGACACACTGATGCTCTACCACCTTACCGAAGAACATCGATCCCTTGGCTTTGATTATCAACCAAATAACTTTGTTTGCTTACCTGTAAAGCGCGCGCGGGCTTGTTTGTATTCTTCTTCGCTGAGTTCTATTTCTAGTTCCACAACATCACCATCTGGTGCTTGGTTCTTTAAGTCTTCAGTTATCAGTACTTTCTCAAGGTCTTGTCTTAACTGGCCTGTTTGGTATCTAGAAACACCACGAATCAGTACAGAATAAACAATAGATTTGTGAGTGTAATTTCAACCCATTAAAAAACTCAATTTTATCAAACCCTGAAAAACCTCTGAGCTGATCTAAGGCAGGGCACGGCTAACTCGCTGATTGAATTGGAATTTAGCGTGTTGGGTTTTGAGGAGGGACGAAAACCAGAGAACCTGGAGAAAAACCCTTGACTCAAGGAAGAGACCCAACAAGAATTCTACTCAGTGAAATCCAGGAATTGAACACGAGACTCCTGAAGTGAAAGGTGAGTGCCCACCCTTGATTCCCTTACACAAAGTCCGAAGATTACCTGCTCCATATTTCTTCAAGGCTGTTCAGTGTTTGCACTTGGATCTGCAGCTTTATTGATCCCTTGTTGATGTAAAGCACCAAGGCACCAGTCGGCAGAACAAATCCCATTAACCATTTTCAAAAACCTTTCAGGATCATCCTTATAGCGGTTCAGTATATACACACTTCCAAACAGCCACACTCCTGTGGATGCTAGTTTGACAACAGCTGAAACAGTGATCTCTGAAAAAGAAATATTCACAATGGATAAATTTTTACCACCACCCCGAGTGAGGACATCTTTTTTTTTTTTCCCACATCCCAGAATTTCTCCCTGGACTCCTTCCCTTACCGGACAGGATTTCCAAATAATTTCATTTTCCAGGGAATCTCATGCAGTGTGCAGTCGCTAGTTCGAGTTCTGCGGATGTCACATGAGAGTAGAGTTTGTTAGAGGTGTTGTTCTATAAACTTCCCTTGCCACGAGGGTTTTTCTTCGGGTTTCCTCCCTCCGTAAAACTCAATATGTGAGCTGAGAGTTGTATGCCTAAAACAGTTAATGTAGTGGTAGTGTCTGTGAGCAAAAAGTGCCCCCTGTTAGTGTGAAAGCGCTAGAGTAGGCCCTCTACAGGCCCCAAACAAATTTTGTTCAAACATATTTTGATCTGCGCATTCACGAAGAAAACACAAAAGCTGTATAGTATATACAAACAAATACAGCAATAAGAATTTCTAAAAGCTTTTGGAATGATGGGGCCATATCTTACAAGTCCGCAGCCAAATTATCTCGTGCTTGTTCTAGTTAGTTAATGTTCTGTTTACTAGTAATAACTTTTTAGCTGGCGTTTAGGGTAAAAACGTACCTGGAAATATACGAGTTTCTCTAGCTTGTGAGGAAGCTCGTAATTCTCTAATCTGTTTGTCGAACTCTTCCAGTCTCGTAGTGTTTACTGACACCATTTCCTCTAGGTACCACAACGTGAGTTCCTGTAAATCTTTCTTATAATCTTCAGTTAGGGGACCAGTAAGGCAGTTGTTTATTGCTCTTTCATGTTCCTCAGTCGAAGCAGGATCTGTGACATCAAAAATTCTCAGAAGAGCATCTTTGACATCTTTCCAAAAGGTTTGGAAATCATCATCGTTCAGTTCCATCCTGGTTACATGACCGTATATTTCGTTGCGATAGTACTTGACTCTTGCCAAGTCTGCTTCCAGTGTAATATCTGTAGTATTGGGTAGATTGTCCCATCCTGTGGCTGGAGCTGTAAGACCACAGATGTTTCTTAACAGTTTGAAAAGCAAGCTTATGTCGAAGGATTTCGACTCGGCAGAACCAGATGAAGGATACAGAAGATCCCACTGAGGTTGGGTCAGAATCCTCCTCCTCCTCAAGTCTTGTAAAGTATTCAACACAGATGGATCGTTGAGTTTGTTGGCTAGATCTTCTGGAGCGATCTTAGAGTCGAACAACTCTTTAAGAGCGCGAGTCCCTCCACATATCAGGAGCCTTGTCAGTTTCATGAAATTGGTCTTTTCACGTGAAGGCTGTAGGGCTTCTTCTAGACTCGGATTCATTCTTGTGGCATTTATCGATTATATTCTTTGAGTATATTAACTAATACGTTGAAAATAAACGATCAAAATTCATTGATGCAAAGAGTTAACGCGAGAAATAACACAAGAGTTGTTTTTACCATCCTTCCGATGTTCCTGGAATCATGAATATTCATGACTTCTGGGAAATGTTGGCCTACTGGGGTCTGGGATCTAGTCGGTTCCATTCCTTTCGCTCTGAAGTCCGAAAAATAGAATGGAATAGAATAGAATGGTATTAAGGATAAGATAGGATGGGATGGGATGGGATGGGATGGAATGGGATGGGATAGGATAAAAACAGAATAGAATGGAATAGAATGGAATAGCATAGAATACTGAGAATACAACAGGCAGCCCAGTATTTGTTTCTGACATCAAGTCAAAAAAATCATTAATCGATTTATTCAGCTTTTACTTTCCATTTAAATGCGTCACAGCTTTCTACAATTTATTACAACAGTCTCTTAGTAGAACTATAAAAAAGTTAAAATGTAACTCGTGCTAGTCACAGCAAGGAAGATGGATGTTTATTGTTCTTCCTTTACTGCAATTAATGATTTCTACGTTGGTTGAAGTAAGTTAATAGTGCGTGGAGCCTTTTCACAGTAAAGCTTCGTTTATGATTTGTAACGGCTAAGGCTAAGTTGGTGCTTGTACAATCAAACACGCCAGCTGAGCGGAAAGAGTTTTTCCAACCCATCACAGTCCGTTGTGATTTTTCATGGCCGGCCCTCTGTCCAAACGATTTTTTTCCTACCTGAAAATTGAAAACCTGAAAGTGACAATTTAATCCGACGTATTTTGAGTTCTAGGAAGTTCAAAACTACTAAACAGAGTAAAGTTTTATCTGTGAATTATCTAAAAAACCACGCGAGAAATGATTTTGAAAACAAAGAGGGGACCGCAGGTTTTGTCCAACAATGCTTTGCGCATTTAGTTGTTCGCTCAGCTTGAGATTCATCATTGATATTTAGAGTGCGTACCATATATCCGTGAAAAACTTTGTAAGAAATTGGACAAATTTTATACAAATTAGTAAATTCAGTAAAGAGATTGAGTATTTGTACTCTCTATACAAAAACTTGAACTAATTTGTACAATTTTGTTAGTTAACTTTTTCACGGATATATGGTATGCACTCTATTGAATTACTCCAAGCTACAATAAATGAATGGGGATTTGCTGATTACTAAAGACTTTCAATCTTCGTTTGTGTGTTCGTTTTAAGAAGATATATATGCTTTCTAATGTGCTAAGAAATACACCACTAAAACTATGAGAATAAAACAAGAATCCACAGAAAATAACACTGTAGATACTTAGGAATGACTTAGGAATGCTATACAATACGGTTTACCTCCTTTTTCCCGTAAATATTCTGGCAAATCGTTTTACATGTTTTTCGTTTGATGGGGAATTAGAAAGAGAAAAACTTATATTAAAACTTAAGTTAAATCTTACATATAGAACTGTGCTAACTAGTCGTCCGGGTACTTCTTTACTACATTATCTACTAAATCAAATCTTCCAATCATCTTCAAGGCTTCAATTAACTTGCTTCGTGTTGCGGTTTTCCCCCCTGTCTGTGTCCATTTCAAAAGCATATTGCGAGCTATTTCATCATTGCCTAGTTTCTTTTCGATAACACCCATATCATCAAGTGATACTCCAAGGTGACGTGAAAGGGGCTTCCAGTCTTCTCCTAGTGAATTGGATAGCATTTGTATAATAGAACCTGACACTTTTTCTGCAAAGAAAAGACAAAAATGATAATATCAACTCATTTCACTCTCGCTTCTGCATACCTATTGTCTGTCATAGCTCAGTACCTCTCAGTAGGTTGATGTGAATCATAAAGGATCCCTATCCGAGTTAGCTGGTACTTTTTAGGGCATTTGCCAGTAAATAAAGTTCCTTTTCAATAAGTAGAAGGCTTCACTTGTACAGTTTTTCAAGCTAATGTCTTTTTTTTAGTTTGTGCTACTGTTGCAAATCCAACTAGGGCTAGAATTTTTAAATTAAAATGTCTGACAAGCCTCCCACCCGTTATAAATAGGAGTAACACGTCGCACGTATACGTTAATCGTCGTTGATAGAGACACAGTGGAACCGCTTACCGGAGAAAGGTTTTTCGCCGAATGATTCTAATTCCAATTCTAATGGAGAAAAAATAATATAATGATAGAATAATGAATTATATCGTACATTGGTGAGATACATCAAATTGAAAAAAGTTGTCGGGTTCAAACGATTAAATCATAGAAGGTATGACCAAGGGGGATTCTGGGTGAATATGCGAGCTACAACAAAGGCCATTTTCATGATGGCGTAATTTACTACCAAGACCAGAATGCTTTGAGTGGTTTTTATTGTCAGGCAAATCTCTTTATTCCCAGGAGAGTAGAAAAATCTGAATAACAAAACATTTTGACAAACAAGAGAGCATAAATAAGAGAGGGAAGCTTACCCATAACCCAGTCTTACCTTCTAAGATTTAACCTTTTATACCCGACTTTTTTCAATTTCGTTACATTCATTCCATGTGATATTTTAAAGTTTTTGATTCATTTTTCCAATTAAGTCTTACCTTCTTTGTCTTCACCTGTAAGATGTTCGTGTGCCTTTCGGTATTCTTCCTCACTGACAGTGACTTCTAACTCCACAGCATCACCATTTGCAAGTTCCTTCAGCTCTTCAGTTATCAGCGCTCTCTCAAGATCTTTTTTTAACTGACCTGTTTGGTATCTACAGAAGAAATGAATTATGGGTGAGTAAAGTCGGATGAAAAGGCTACCAATAATCTGACATAAGGAAGTGCCTACTATTGAATCGAGTTTCAGAGTCCACAAGCATTATGCGCACACATAATAATCTCTGAGTTACCTTCGAAATTTTAGGATTGAAGAACTCAGATTTGCACGGGAGCCCAGGGGCATAGCCAGGATTTTCCGAAGGGGGAATCCCAAATTCAAAGCAAACGCCATTTTGTTTGAGCCCCCGAAACGCCGAACCAAAATCAAAAAAAAAAAAAATCACTCCTTCGGCTTACAAAGGGGGTCATGGGCACTTTAGGAGCTTCCTAGATACGCCCTTGGGCCCTACTCTTTTTATACGTTTATTTAATAAATCTGTCATATCAAATTTTGGGAAAAAATTTTAATTACTCTAACTTATGAGCAAGTAAATATTTTTGCGAATTTCTGTTAGAGATATCTACCAGCTAACATCTGTACAAATATAGTCATCGTACATCTATTATCTTTTGAGCTTTATTATTATTATTTTTTTTAAATTTTTTTTTTTACTCACTTCCGTTAATGATCATTTTTATAATGATTTATCCACGCAAGAAACCCAGTAGTAGGGAACGCCTAAATATAGCCCTCTTTTAAAAGGGTGTGAGGGTAATTTGCATAATCTCCAAGCTTCGTGAGTTGAGGAAATATTTTATCAACAAATGAAAGATCACAAGGAAAATGTTAAATTTGTAAAATTTCAAACTCTGAAGGGAAGCTGTTGCAGGGTTATCCAGGTGAGCGAACAACTAGCTGCGCAAAGCATTGTTGGACAAAACCTCCAGCCCTCACTCTTTGTTTTCAAAATCATTTCTCACGTGGTTTTGGATAACACAAAGATAAAATTTCGCTCTTTTTAATACTTTTGGATTTTTCTAGGCCTCAAAATACATCGGATTAAATTTCCAATTGTTTTCAGGTTGAAAATCGTGCTTAAACATAGGGCCTATGATTGGCTAGAGAATTTTTTCCCCGCTCAGCTGGATACGCTTTTGAAATGTTCAGATAACATGGAAACAAGGCTGGTAATAATTTGACTGTTTCCCATACGAATTCTTCTAGTTGAAATAGCTGTAACCTTTCACATAATCAAGTCAGGCCCAGGTCAAACGTCAAACTTCACATGAGCCGAACTCATTGAAAACAATGGATAATGAGGCAGTCTTGTCTGATGTCATTAGGTTCAGCTCATGTTTGACGTTTGACATGGGCTTTAGATCACTGAGGTTTTGCTTGCTTAACCGTCCTAACATCTTCTCTTCAATAATGACTGTCATGATTTCAACGACTGAGTGGAAAGTGGTTTTCCTTGTGCATTTATTTTCGAAAAAGGTCTATTCATGTTGGATGAGATGTCGCGACCAGATGTCGATCAATGTCGGTATGCAAATCAGTCAAGATATGACGCTAACGGTAAAACAAACGTTTATTCCGCTTTGACCACATATTTTTCAAAACAATGTTATAGAAACATCGTTTTTCGTAAAGCTTTGGAACGTTTTTATTTCCTCTGCTAAAGTGGAAAAAATAATGGTGAAAATGTACGCCTAATAACATTTGTAACTCCTCAAAAAAATACACTTTACGCAAGTGTTTTATATGCTTTGAGTAAGTTGAGGAGACTTATTTACCTTCTCCAGAATTCTTCCAGCGCTTTGGGTTCTCTTGTCCATATCACAATCTTGACTGACCCCCTTAGAAAACCAAATATCTTCATACCAAGTGGAAGAACAGCTTCCTGCACCAATGCCGTTAGGATGTCTGGTTCGGAATTGTACCGATTTAGAATGCGTTCATTACCCAGTAACCAAGCTCCTGCACTTGCTAATGTCGTTGTACACTCGATAATCACCTCTGACAGAAAAAAGAAGTGAAATTCTTTAGCCGTACGTCTTCAGCAGACTAGCGTCCGTCACTCTGAACTTAGTGTCAAAAAGCTCACGAAGGATAGATGGCATTGGCAACTCAAACCACTTCTCTGTTCTCCATGTTCTTTAATACACAATAAGGTCTTACCTGTGAATTCTAGCAGTTGTCTTGCCCATTCTCTGTCGGTTTCGATGACATTCTTAGAGTAGAGCTTATCAATCGCTGTTTCCCATTTTCTGACTCTGTCATCAGCCGTCTGCTGCGGTGGCGTTAATCGCACAATCCCCAGTAATAAAACTTTGATTTCGTTCCAAAAAGTGTTGAAATGATGACCGTCAAGTTCCCTGTTTTCATGGTGGGCAAGTTGGTTGCGATAATTCTTCGCCCTTCTTATTTCTGCTGCTAAAGAATGGTCTGAAGGGTCCAGTGGTTGATCCCAACGGTGAGGGGGTAGATTTCCGATTTCTCGCAATGATTTACAAAGTAACGAAATGTCGAATGATGTCGACGAGACCACAGTACCCGTAGAAGGGAACAGTCTATTCCTCTCATCTCTTGTCCAGATACTCATCGGTCTTGTACTCCTCAGAACCTGAAGTTGTGCTGCAAGGTTGGCTGGAGGGACTTGCGAATCGAACAACTCTTTTATGATGGTTCCACCACCGTTTAGTAGTAGTTCTGATACCTTTATGAAGTTAACCTTGCCTGTGGTAAACCTACAGTTCGCATTTGCCATCTTTTCAATACTAGGTCAGTTCTCGTTTCTGCTTTTCGTAGAATGCAAGTTTCAGAAGACGCTTGGTACTTCTTGGTTTCTTGATAATCTTCTGTTCCAAGAATTCACGACCTATAAGGGCCTGGGATCTAGTAGATTCCATTTCCTTTACTCTTGATACCCGGACGAAGAAAACTTGACTAAAGAAACTAAATAATCTCTTTAAACCAACCTAAACTTCCATGTGAAATCAATCAACCATCTTATCTGTCTGTGACATTAATGTTGCTTCAGGGTTGGCGTTACACTTAGTACAGCTTCCGTCACGTCGGTAATGTACCGTTAAGGATGGGTTTCACTTGAGTCGGAATCGGAATCGGAGTCATAAGCAGTTCATAAAAGTGAAAACCAATCGTCATAAGCGGAATCGGAAGCAGAAGCCTCGATTAGATGTTTTTGTATTGGAGAGGGCCTGGAGAACAGCATTGTGATTGGTTGTCTGCTTCTGCTTCTGCTTCCGATTCCGATATTCTGGTTTTCACTCATCGTAAGGATCAGAGTTGGAATCGGAGTAGGTATCCCAGTAAAAAAGATTTGATCCACCGGTTTGGGATTTGAGTCACTGAAACAGAAATAGAATGCACACGATGCTGATGATAATGAGTGAGTGTCACAAACCCCACCGAGCTTGACTCAAATGTAGATACTAAACTTGTTTATTTTACCACTAAACCTTGTACAGCTCACTGATTACAAGACGGAAAAAACTGACTCTATAGGCATAAACCATCTCTACTTATATGCTCTCAGGCTAGCTTCCTGTTTCAACTAATATACTGCTATTTCTGAGTCTTTTGGAGTCTTTTCTGAGACCAGGTAGATTTATCAACGTAATAGCAGGAATACATCGAATGTTCGCGCTAAATTGGTAAAATACCCTTGTATTTGAAGCCAAATATATCCTAAACAAGTACGG
>JAAAQI020124483.1:0-14976 GCA_011800005.2 Stichodactyla mertensii
GACGGAAAAACAATTCAAAATCGATGTTTTTATTATTAATATTGCATTTTATTAGGATATATGTAAATGAAAGTCAGGCTTATTATATAGAAAGCTTTTTTGCTAGAAATTAGGCAGGCTTATTTTCGGGAAACCTTAAATTCGGGGGGTCTTAGGAGCCAGTCATTATTCAAGGCGAGGGTGCCCGTTACATTAAGAAAATAGTATGATTTTGCGGCAAGCCGTGTAGTTCTTGTATGTGGATTGAAGATACTACTAAATAATTGATTACCGTAATATTTGATTCTAGTGAAAAACCAAGAGCTTGAATAAGTTTAATTCTTAAGTTATATATATTTTCATTAACATATTTTTCGTAGCTTCATCTTAGAGTTTTCTATGAGTCAATGCCGAGTTGACTATTTGACTCGTAGAAAACGAGAACGAGCGTAGTCTAATTGCTTTAGTAGAAACCCACTAGCATACTGCCTTCGAATTCAAACCAAGGCTTTTTCGCTACTCACTATTACTCAATATGATATGTGATGTAGTAAGGATAAACCCTTCCTTGAAAGCGGGTCATTAAGCTCCGAGTGATTTCCTGGCTGAGAATTAGTAGCTGGTAGTTTTCCAGGACCATGATTCAAACTGATATCTCCAGTTAGTAGCAACAGGTAGAAGGCTGCGAGAGAAATCTTTAACAGACGAAGTCCAGTTTTATACTGGGAAGATTAATTAACCGTTTAATTTCCCGCCGATTCAAAATTATCATTTCTCGCTAAAAAGTCACGTGACTGCTGCTTGTGGGACATGGCGCTTTATTCAAACTTAAATAAGGCCATTTGCTGTTTACGGTTTCGCGCGAGAATCTCGAAGTTTTAGCATGGAAAGTTTTAGAAGCCAACCTTGAAACGATTAAGAGATATTTGGATGCAAACTACTCATTCAGCAGATAAGCGAATTTTTCAAGCAATCATTCCCAGAGATCAGAGGCGTCGCATAAGCAGCAGTCACGTGACGTTTTAGCGGGAAATGATAATTTTGAATCGGCGGGAAATTAAACGGTTGGTCAGAAATAAATTAGTGATGACGTCATGTGGCTCCTGCATTTTGCATTTATAAATTGACTAGTGAGACAGAATCGAAAAGCAAAAGGCCAAAAAGGTACCTTTTTATCTGCTTTTCGAATTTCCTCCAAAGAATGAAACTTCAAGGAGGGAAATTTCATCACATCTATTAAATACAAAAAAATAAATAAATAAATAAAAACACTTAAATTCTTAAATTCTTAAACACTTAAACACTTAAATTCTTAAATTCTTACCTTATTATCAAACAAAAAGATATCTTTTCTACTCATTTAATTTTTTTTTTCAAAATGTATAAAAGGGGTAGGAATATTGATGTTGTAACAAAGGAAAAAAATTCGCAAAAGCTGAATTTAATAGGATTTTTTTTATTCTAAATTCACAATTTAACAAAAAAGCAGAATTGCCACAATCACTCACTGATTCAGGAAGTTGGAAAATAGTACTAAGGCAAAAAGGTCTATTGCGTATACCCACTTTTAACGTGTATAAACACGTACTGAAACAACAGTGATGGAAGCTTCCATAGGGGTTTCGAAAACCAATTAATAACCAATTAAGACTGACCAGTCAGCGAGTAGAATACCTCATCAACTGACAACTGATGAACACCTATTGACACGAGCCTCGATGTGATGACTAATGTTGTGAATTCCTTCGAGAACCAAAAAAGTGTCTGCGATTATGAAGAATTCGGGAAAAGATCCTGAAAATTCGCCGTTTTTTCAATCAGAAGATCTTATTGGAAGCAATGGATCGATATCTAAGACTTCATTAGCGATTGATACAAAAAAGGAACTACCAAAGGAGTTCGTGAACTATTTAAAATCGCTTTTTGACATTCTAGACCAAGATGACTGTGGATATATCAAATTAACAGACATTGAACGGTATTGGGATGCCAAAGGACCGTCTTTTTCTGCCATGATCGGCTATCTCCGAGAAACTTCCCCTACTAATGGACTCGTAGACTTTGAATCTCTTTGTACGGGGTTGAGATTAGTCATTCAAACTCCTAATTTCAGTTCACAGTCGTCGGTTCACAAGGATCATGATTGGACGTCTGATTCAAGTGAGGATTCGTTTAGGTTACACGATGTTGAAAAGAAAGACCAACATATTGAAAAATTGCAGCCAAAAAGCTTGTTTGAAGAGCGACACGATGCCTCGTTGAATAACGCGACAAGCGTGAACCTTTCAGGTTAGTAAAACGTTCGTCAGGTTAAGAGTTAAAACGAATATCTTGATTACGATCAGGAGGAGGTATATAAGCTTAACTTATACAAGAACTTGATGGAGGTTTTACATATTACTTTGCTTAAAATAAAAAGTATTATATTTCCATCAAATACTTGTAATTCTTTTTTCGATGGTTATAAACAGATATTTTTAAGTTGTATATACATGCTTGGTTGATTGCTCATGAATGGAACGATTTGAGCTTATTTCTCCAATTTAAGAAATAATATGAGTTGGAAGTTGTTTTGATCAACCATTATTATCTGCAATTCAAAATAATTTGTTAACCACTGGTTTAAGCTTTTGCATATGGCTTGCATTTACGTTACTGTAATTAATTTACCATTTTATTTATAATTTTAAAAGTCATACATCAGATTGTCAATATTCAGTTCCAGTGATTCATATTTTAAAAAAATGAGTTTTTAGAGCTTTTGTGATCTGTCTACCTTAACATATGTAATTTATATGAAAGAAAGAAAGAAAGAAAAAAGAAAGAAATTCACATTATTCATGATTATGTATAAATTCCATGTGTACGTGATCACACAGTACTTATCAAGTTTCTCATGTTATATATGTGCCTCTGCCTGCTAGCCCTAGATGTACCATGCACTATTCAGTTGAAAACCCTACCCCCTGAGCCCCAGGACAATGCAGGGAATTAAACAATTAAGTGGTGTTAAAGTTAGACATTTTCCCTGGTCCTCAGGGACACAATCATTGTTAAAACCCCTCTACCATGGCCCTGCTAGTTTGGGTCATTGCTCACAGTGAATGTAATTAAAATTTTTGTTCTTTTATTTCCTGATTTTTCCTCTTATGGAACATTTTTAATTTGAAAATGACTTGACACTTGATTTAAACAGTAATAAAAGAAACTCTACATAGCGATCAAAATCCTCCCCATTAGAACAAACACAATTTGGAAGCCCAAACGTAAAAACTAACCCCTATATAACAGGATAAATGTCAACACATGACAAAAGATGAATGCATAACAGACCTAACAGCAATAAAAATCCTTTAATTCTCTAACATCTTCTCAGTCAACAGGTCAATGTCCTGCAATGTACAGTGCACTGTACTGAGCCTTATAGAGACATTAAAGTATGGCTAAACCTCAGTGTAAAAACCACAAGTGACATCATTTACTATCTATAATTTCTTTTGAAATCAGAAAGGAAAAAATAATTTTTCTCAAAACTTTAAATTAAATGTAATTGATGACCTTTAACAATTAATAACTACCATAAAAAGCATCAAGATGTTCTTAACTTTTGTCCCACCATTACTGAAGCAGAAGCTCATCCATTGCTTTTGGGGTATTTTCCAAGATGGCAGACCACTCATTCCAGGCTCTATCCAGTTCTGATTATCATCAAAATGCCCACTAAAATGCTCCACCATTGAATGCAGGTGTTAAATTCCCTGTCCCCCTGTGGATCCATGCTGTTAAATACACATTAAATTCTTGGCATGCCTCTATTATTTCCCTGCCATGTCCAAGGGGTTGGGGAGTGGGGGTTTCATTTGACTAGTGCATAAACACCAATAAGCACCAGCAGCATGACTTTGTTTTTCAAAGTCAGACATATTTTATCAAAAACTATTTATATTGTTTAAATTTTCACTATAAAAGCATGTATTTTGTTTTTGTTTAAGAGAATTTTTTGTATTCTATTAATTTACATGTCAAAACAGGATCCACCTCCAAAGTGTATTTTGTTGGAAAAGAGTCAAGTTCAACTTCATCTCAGCATGGGCAGGAAGGACTACGAGGAGGTGCTACCATTGCAGTAGCTGATAAGAAAATTGATATGGTAAGACTGATCTTCAAGTAAATTTTATGCCATATTTTACAGTGAATAGCTTCAACTCAGGGGCAGATCCAGGGAGGGGCAAAGAGGGGCTGTAAAATCCTTTAGAGTAAGATATTCTATAATGACAGATCAAAACTACAATTCAGATATTTTGGACCCTAGAATTTGAACTTGATTCTTCACAAACACATTCAGGTTCTCTGTTTCTCCTAACCATCAAATCATCTGTTTCTCAAATTAAAAATTGAACCAATCAGAAAGAACAGTCAAATTCTGACTATGGTTAATACTATTAGCCATGTTTCTGGGTTCAAGTTGCAACAGTCAAGGATATATGGATTGTATGAAAAGACAGACCTATTGCTTTGGAGCAAAACAATGTATGGGAGAACCACTGACTTCCCATCCTCTATGTTTCTCTTTCTTGAAGGTTTGGGAACCCTGTGTTGTAACTCAATGGCTATTTCAATAGTTCAATATATGAGTTTAACCTTTGCCTCTGAAAGGCTCCCCCACTTATTTACTTTCTAAAATTCTACTGAAAATAACGATAATGTAATATATGATGTAATGTTACATGATCCCAACATAATTATATGTTCATACTAGACATTAGAGATTATATTTCAGTAGTCAATCGAGGCAGCCACAAATAAAGATATAAGTATTATTCATCACTGTATAGTATCAGTGACTACTACAGATAGCTGGAGGTGTATTTATGTATTACTAAAATCAGTAGAGTGTGATTTTCAGAAACAAAAACACAGACGTTTTAAGGGCGGCGCAGACAAGTTTTGTGACGTAGACAGTTAGGAATGTTGTGCAAGGCACAAAGGAATTTGACGCGCCAGTAACACTTGTGAGTTCTAGTTTGGTGTGAGTTTTTGCTCGAGACTTGAGTTGAAGGTATTCTTAATTCAGCGGGGAGTGCTTTTCCACAAACAAATGTTCACCCTGGTAAATCAGTGGTAACTTCAAACATGTTGCAAGTTCCTTTCTCAAGTCTCAAGCAAAAACTCACACCAAACTAGAACTCACAAGTGTTACTGGCGCGCCAAATTCCTTTGTGCCTTGCACAACATTCCTAACTGTCCATGTCACAAAACTTGTCTGCGCCACCCTTAAAACGTCTGTGTTTTTGTTTCTGAAAATCACACACTACTGATTGGTAGTAGCTAGGTTTAAAGAGTTTTGAGTTGTGTTTACGTTTCTTTCTCCAAACAAGTTAATTAATAAATGCTCACTTTTGTTACTCCTGCATGCAGATGGTTGTTAACCGTAATAACCGTCTGTGAAAGTTCGCCAGATATCGTATTCTCTGTGACCTGAAATAAGAAGCGATTTCTGATTGGCTCTGCCTGGATCAATTCTTACGCAAACTCTCATTGGTCGAAGGCTCATTCCAATCTCTTCCAGTTGCAATGCAAACATTTTTTCAATATGGCGTCCAGGTCCTTTGACCAATGAGAGCTCGCATAAGAATTGATCCGGGTGAGAGCCAATCAGAAATCGCTTCTTATTTCGGGTCACAGAGAACACAATATCTGGCGAACTTTGGCAGACGGTTATTACGGGTAAACAACCGTTTGCATGCAGGCTAACTTTTGTGAGACTTCTTCAAGAAAAATGTGTGATTCAAGGAACCTTCCAAGTACTTTCACTTTTTGTTATTAAAGTCAAACAGTACTTTCAGTCATGATAAACTGATCAAATTAATTTGTACCATTTTTTGCTATCGTAAGCCACTCTCTGATTGGCACTTGCTTTGTAAGGAAAAATCAGTTTCTCATACCCTCATCAATTAAATCATAAATTTCAATTATTTTTGTGCTCGAGCTGGCAATTATTTTTAAAAGAAACAAAAATAAAATTGCATTTGTGTTTGTACAGGCTTATGCAATTAGCCTCGGGAACATTTGGGAGAACTCTTGACTACATCTCAGGTTTTCAATATCAGCTCTTGAGTTCTCCCAAACTTTCCCTTGGTTTGCATAAGCCTGTGCAAACACAGAAAACATTTTTTATTTGTTACGTATAATACCCTTTAATAGTACATGTCATTCAGTTGTTCTGCACAGTTGTACTGATAAGATATATGCACCATACATGTGTTAGAAATAATTAATGGCCAACAAATTGGTTTTGAGTAATTTGATACTAGCCAGACCAGCATCATTAATGTTTAATGGTTGTTACAATTTTAATGCAGGAAAGTAGATCAAACCAACTTGAAGAGGAGCTTGCAGTTTTAAAGAATGGTTTGACTGTAATTGAAAAAGCAAGAAAATGGTACTTCAAGAGGTTTACAGCCGTACAAGAAGAGAAGCTTCTACTTCAGCAGTCTGACAAGAATTCCCTAGAGCAGGTAAACCATCTGATCAATTACAGACTTTTGAGATGTAATATGCTAAATATAAAGCTCAATAATGTTTGATGAGGAGAAAACAAGGTAAAATATAGATTACTTTTAAGATTGTGGTCATGATGACATCATGATTATGATGCCCATTGGCTGCAGCAGTGTAATTGACCTAATCACCTTGGGCATACCAATGTTTACGAATTTCAGACCACGTGTCATTCCCTTCAGAAGAAAATTCTTTGTTTCTTGGTAATGCTTCAAGCCATTAACGTAAGAAGATGAGCTATAATTTTTTTTATCCCATTCTTTTCAGTGTTTGGATTTGTGATGAAGCAAACAGGGTTTGTGCTACTCCTTATCATTAAAACTTCTTGAATTTCTTTGTTGATATACTTGAAAGATTTTGAAGTAGATCCAGTTTTTTGTCCTAAATTTTTGTTTTATCAATCAATTAAAAACTGAAAAGCATGCTTTCTAAATGCATCTATCCCTCTACAACTACAGGCAAAATATAAGAACAACCAGATGTTCTACTTTCCTTGATGAGCAGTAGTGGAAACATCTCAGAAATTTGAGCACAGAGATGCGACCTTTTTGAAAGTGTACTACATTGTACTGTACATGTTGGTTAAGGTGATCAAATAAAAATGTGGTCTGAAACCTTAGCTCAGTGAGTGGAACACATCCCTTGAAAAATCATTTCAAGGTCCTTGAATAACTCCTTGAATTTTTAGTGAATACCTCAGCACAAACCCTAAACACTCTTTCTTGTGTTTAATGTCAATGTTACCTTTTGACTCCAATTTTAAAGTTTCAGTATGAAATGCTGTTACATAAAACACGGCGTAAAGAACTGAACTTGGATGAAACAGTTTTCAAGTGTTACAAAGAAAATGTCCAAGAACTTAACAGATACATCACAAAGCTAATTGAAAGTCCACATGAACTACTGGTAATATACCAAAAAGGAGATTAGTTAATATTCTTAAAACGTATTGTATTCAATTTTTAATGATGAAACTAAATTAAAGAGGCTAGTGACATCAAGTAATGGCAAAGCACTGAAATGGCTTTTCATCCTTTGATTGTCTTGTAAATCATCTGATCAAATGTGAAGATATAACAGTTACCATGACTACTACCCTCATATCAATCAATCGCAATTATTGCTGGCCATAAGTTTTCCCTTGATCCAAGATATTGCATGATTAATGTATTTATATAGCTGCATCATGTGGCTGCTTGCATTGGAGAGAAAAATGTTATCATCTTGTGTTGAATCTCTCTCACTCATTTGCAAAATCCTCTATGTTCCTTTCCCACTTACACAGAACCTTTTTAATGCATATGTACATATTGTTCATTTTCAAGATTCACACCAATAGTAATTTCTATCTTGTTTTTCTCCATATAATTATAATAGAAAACTTCTAAATCAACAAGTGAATGTTTGCAAAGCTCTGAAGAGCAGATTCAACAATTAAAGAATGTAAGTACAGTCTCAACAGTTACTAACCTCACAGAAGTAGAGTTTCTCAGGGTTGTAAAATTTTTTAAAATTTGTAAAAGTTTGATTGATTGATTGATTGATTGATTGATTGTTTTGTTTTGTTTGTTTATTTATTCATAATGTGTACTTTATGGTTTGATGTCACACTCATCCTCCAACACTACTGGATAATTATAAAGACTGAGTGTGAAAATTCTGTGGAAAAACATGGCAGGAAACTGACCTGTGAAAAAAGCTGTGAATTTGACAATGTTGATTTTATGCAATGCTAACCATATGCTTAGGCCTTCTAAGGCTGACTGCTATGATCAAAGCAAATTGGGTATCATTGTGGAAAGGGTTTGTTGAACTGGGAATCTGTGATGGGGGAGGATGATCATCAGCTATGTTTTTGGAGTTTAAATGCAGTTGTTGAGGGTCACCCTATTCGTTTTTGGAGGATCCTGTCCTGGTAGGGAATTCACACATAAGGGACCAGTCTTTATTTATAGAGGGGGGTGGGTGGGTTGGTGCAACTGTGAATACGCCATATTTGATTTTTCCTGACTCCCCCTTCTGTGCGGCACAATTTGTTCAGACTCCATCCCCCTTCCTACGTACATCACCAATAATATTTCTGATGACAAAAGCTTTGCATAAATTTAGATAACTCCCCCTTTCTCCCTGCATAAAAATTGGTGACCCCCTTCCCATTGCACCAGCCCACCCACCCCCCTATAATAAATGACTGGTCCCTAAGAGTGTCCAGTTGGGTGCTCTCCAGAAATTTTGAAAATGACTGCTAAAAGGTACCCAAGTCTTATCCTGATGGACATGGCAAAAAAGGAATTATTACTTTATATAAGATTTAAGCAGCAGACATGTCATTTTATCTACTGGGAAACATGCACCTTTAAAGTTAAGGTGCCAGTAAATTCTATTAGAATTCTATTAGTGTTTATGTTAGATTGTTAGTGCCATATAAGCAGTACCTATATAATTTTCAACCCCTAAAAGTTCTGGTGAGTACCCCTACCCCTTTTGCATGGGTGTTCCCCTTGTGATGTTATCTGCTGAATATAATGTAGGGGACCAGACAGTTTTCAAAAAGGTCTCACTCCCCTTCTCCACCTGCACCTTAACTAAAATCATTCCTTTTTGAACATATTCAGGACATAATGGAAAAGAACAAAAGAATTACGCAGCTTGAGAGAGAAAAATCAGCACTTATTAGAGACTTATTCCAGGTTAAAGCATCAGCTAGTGTGGGGAGCCTAAATAAGTTATCATAATCATGCATCATGAATTAGAAACTTATAAATATTCTTAGACTTTATTTTAAATATTTTTAAAGATATAATACTGTGTATATTTTACTAAAGAATCTGCCAAATCAGTGAGAAATTTTAACCAGCATATTTGATGTATATATTTATTGATCCATTTTGATATCATTGATTTGAAAAAATAATAAAAAGCACATTTGCAATTATATTTAATTAGATTATAAATATTTCTTATGAAGTAGAATTTGGATTAGTAGCTATATATACAATACAATAGCACATTTCAGGGTTAATGAAAAAAGTCGTTGGTTGTCCTGTGGATGAGCATGCAAGCAAAGCAGTTTCAGGCACCACTTTTAGTTACTTTTGGCTGCTCAATTTATATATGAAAACAACTAGCTGCTGTATACAGATGCCTATCTTAGAAATCAAAGTTGTCCAAAATTATCTCCAAGGGGTGACCAACTCTGTTTTTCATTACCATAACCCCAAAAGGTGCTATTACATTATTGATCAGGTATTTTTATCAAATTATTTTGTAAATTTTCTAAAATAACTTTTAATAAAAATAACATAATAAATAATGCTTAAATTTGATAGATATGAATATTTTCTGTTAGCTGGGAAGGAGGGACTGGATGCCATGAACAACAGGCCACCTTATTTGACAAAACGAGCCACTCATTACAGCTGGCTTATTATTTTGAGACAGGAGTGGCTGGTCATATGTACAGTATCAGGCTTAAGACAACTTAGGGGTGGCTCACCACAAGAACACCTCTTGATAATTAAATATTGATGGCCCACCCACCCACCCTTCCTTTCTGAAAAGTCCAAACCCCTTTTCCAGTAAGTGTTGTGGAAAATATGGAGGAAGGGAAAGATGTTTTTAATGCTGTTGGTTAAGTGGGAGAGAGGGCTTAAAAATAGACTTTAGCCCTTAATCTTGCAAAGGGGTTATAAATTAGCCCAAATGAAACTTGAGCAAAGTTAAAACTGAGCCATGGCCATTCAGTGGTGTTTCCAGATCATGCTAGGGTCTGCAGGGGTTCCTGCTTGTTACATACGGCAGGATATAATATAACAGAATTTGCAGTGTGGCAAGTTTGGTGAAGAAAAATGTGAAAATTCCTCACCAGAGCCTCTTCCCCGTACTCAGCAGAACAGGGCGCGGTGCACCCGTCAGTAACGTTCCATAATGATGCGAATGCGCAGTAGGCTTGGGTACGAGTACTCGACGCGTTCAAACGTCATTTCGTCATTCTACGTGTTACAAATTTTCACTCAACGTGCTGTATGTAGTTCGAAACCGCGATTTCAGCAATTTGGCAGTTCTTTAAATACATAATAAAGGGTGACATCCAGGTAAGTTAATTTAACAAATACATGTACTCGTAACAACGAAGCATGTTATGGTGCGGATGTGCGATTACATAACGGCCATTAACATACGAAAAATATAAGTTAAATGCGCTTTCTATAGTTGCCCCTGAAAACGCAAAATTCCTGGTGAATGTAGAAAGGATATCGCACTTCCTAAGATTGCCGAGGGGGTTTCGATACTGCTACTGATCAGTATGCTACTAGGGTGGTTTTACTAAACCTGTGAAACAGAAACTAATAGCTCACCCTAGTCCCCGAGTTTTTCTTTTCTTTATCTTAATATCTTGAGCAAGAAGTGCCAGAGGTGTGACATGCGGAGAGGAAAGAAAACATCTGGCATTGGTAGTAGTGAATCTTACATCCATTGCCGAGTTTCATATCTTGAGGGACTGGGTAGGAGTTCCTAAATGTCCAGCCAGCCACTTGGACAACCATACATTTCTATGTATTGTGGAATGGCTGTAAGTCATTCAATATTGAACTGATTAACAACAAACTTCAGAATGTTACAAAGCTCAATGTGCTCTTTCTTTCTATGTGATTTTGATGTGAGGTGAAATTTAGGGGGATCTGAAAATTTTCTTATCGGCTGATGGGGGGGGATTTCAATTTTTTTTTTAACATTGAGGGGGGCATGCAAAAATTTTTAAATGCTCTTAAAGCTTAGCTGGGGGGATACATGTTTTTTTTTCTTCTTATAAGGGGGAGATCATCAAAATTTTCCTAGTATAGAAAAATTTCATCTGCCCCAGCCCCCCCCCCCCCCCCCCCCCCCCCCCCCCAGCCATACATAATGAATGCAGCCTAATCGTTGAAGGTAGACAACAAATCCTAGGAATAAGTTTTGGTATGATTTTAGCAATATTTTGATGACAATGGACCCAGTTCATCACAATTTTACAACCCTATTGATACCTGTCAACTTGTCAAAGTTAGGGTTTAAGAGTGGGGTGTCTGTAAATATCACCTGAACCATCCAAAACCCAAAAATTTGAATTTTCTCAAACATTACAAAATGAAGATTTTGTTAAGTTATTCATGTAAAAAATACTTTTTAGGGCTCAAAATTTTTTTCACATGTATGGCACCTGTTAAATTTTGTGATTTTAGAGGGGCCAAAATGGCCTATCAATAACAGGCTGCCAACCAATGGTTAATGATCATAAAACCAAATATGCAATTCACTCACAAACACAAGATATCACTGAACAATGATAGGTTATTTCTGGATTATAAATACAGTGTAAATATTTTAGCGGTTTTACTTTTTAGTGATTTTAAACATTTTGGAATGCCTAAAAATGACCAATTTCAGTGGATAAAATCCCTCATTGATACATGACTTAGCCTTTTAAAGCAATAATATGATAAAAGGTCAATCGACATCTCTATTACAAATATCTGAAATAAAATTTTTGGGCTACTTTAATTTCAAAAATTGAAACTTATGGGCCACTCTAGTAATTTGCATATTTCTACTTACATGAAAATTACATAAGATTTCCAAAAAATTCAATTGCATCAAATTAAAATTATAACCATTTGAGTCCCTACGTACTCGAATGCATTCTGTTCTAGTTTTAAGGGATTTGGCAAACTGTATATTTTACCATTTTTTTTTTGTTGTTGTTAGACAAAATTTAATTCATTGCTGGAGACATTCATCAAGGCCACAAACAATTATTTAGTGACATTTCATGGGGAAGACAATGTTCTTTCATTGATATTTCAGCCCTGTTATTTGCTTAAAGAGACTGTTAACCCATTGTTTTCTTTTGTTCTCCATCAACTGGTGCAAACGAAGAAGTCATCTTTCTTTCATGGGTTAAATAAAAATCACTCTATAACCAGTGGTATTAGTATTGGTTTATTAAATTTTACACATTTAAGCAGTATTAACACAATCAGGGTTTTCTGAAAGTCTTATGTCAAGCATTGTCTTATAGAAACAACTGCTGTAGTTAAGTTATTTTGGTCCCTCTAAATGGGCTTGCAGAATTGCAAAACTTAATGGGCCCTTCCCTGCTAGCAGAGTCTTACCTTTCCCCCGGTATTGGGACGAATCGTCCCAATAATCGTCCCAATACCGGGGGAAAGGTAAGACTCTGCTAGCAGGGAAAATGGGCCTGTATGCCATGAAAAAAATTTTTGTGAGTACCAAAAGTATTTTTTACATGAATAACTTACCAAAGTTTTCATTTTGACAAAGTTTGAGAAAATTCGAAATTTTTTCATTCTGGACACTTCTGACAATATTTACAGACATCTATTCTTAAAAATAATGCAAACCATGTTTTGAGATGGTTAATACCTCCAATCGTTGCTTTCCTTTGTTTACTCGATAGAACCTTGATCAGGAGATTTAGAAACTATTAAAATAAATTTAAATTCGAAGGCAACTATTTCACAATTAGACCGAGTTTTCTATGAGTCAACAGATAGTCAACATTCAACACATTTGAACTTGAAGACTTTCCAGTTCTTTGTTTCTCCTAACCAATTAAATCTTTTGTTTCCCAAATTAAAAACCAATCAGAAATATTCACATTCTTACTATGGTTGAATCCTATTGGCGTGGCACAATCAATCAAATCACTACCAATACTAGAGGTTTTCTTTCCTCTCTGTGCATCATTCCTCCAGAGCTCCTTGCTCACATAAAGGTAAGAAAAGAAAACCTCTGGGACCAGGCTGGTACTAATAGCTAGGGTATAACAAAAGGGGTAACATTGGAATTAGTCTACTAACCTCTATTAAACTATTAAGTCTTTCTTAGGTTTTAGGAGCATTTATAATTTTGTAGTAGTGAGGTGGGGCTATGATGATTTTTTTTTGGGGGGGAGGAGGGTGTTAATATTTCCCCAAAAGTAAGATGAGGTAGGGATATCAAGAGCTGGGGGTGAGAATAAAGTAGCTTAGGATGGTAGAGGGGGCTTCATTTAATGCAAGGCTAAAATTTCAGAAACATCAGTCCCACTTTTCATCTTAATTTAGTGCTCAGCAAACCAAAAAGTCAGTACATAAACATGAAAGATGAAAACACTTCCCATATACTATTATTAAACACATCCATGTCTTTACAAAGTTAAATTGTTTTAACTTCGGTTACATATTGGAAATAATGACTTGAAACTAAAACCTGGGGGATATCCAATGCTGAAGGAGTGGGTGCTACCATCCCCACTGAAATCAGTATAGTTAATTCACATGTAGTATGTACTGCTTAGGTCAATGTGGATTTCAAAATGACTCCCAGTTCAGTTGTCTAATACCTCTTGCTGCATTTGAACATATATTATTACTTTTTGTTTTAGTACCCACTGCAGGTTCAGATTCAGACACATTTTCAACAGAAAACACTACTCCCACCCTGTAACCAGTTGGACTGAAAAATTGATGATTGTTTTGCTGATCTTTCAGAATTGAGCTCAAAGTTTTTGAGCAAGGAGCATCAAGAAAATGAAGCAATGGGCAGTTGTTACAGGAGCAGGAACAGGAATTGGAGCAGCACTGGCAAAGGAGATGACAAGACATGCCCTTCATGTGCTGGCCATTGGACGGAGACCTGAGCCACTGGCTGAAGTACAGAAACAAGCCCCTGTTCCAGATGCTATTCTTCCTCTTTCTGTTGACATATCTACAACAGAAGGTCAACAGCAGATATTTGATGCTATCCCGCCTGATGATTCAGTTTTATACTTGGTACAGAATGCAGCTGTTGGTGTACCTTCACGACTTAAGGACATTAAAAAAGAAGATTTTGAGTATGCAATGTCAGTGAATGTGACGGCACCTCTTATGTTAGCTAAGGGGTTCTTCTCTCGGCTGGAAAAGAGTCGTGGACGGATTCTTCACCTTGGAACTAATGTAGCTTTCAATGCACAGGTTGGCACTGCAACTTACGGTATAACTAAAATGGCTTTTCACAGGCTTTATGAACAACTCAAAGTTGAATTTGCAGGCTCTGGAGTCCTTGTAGCTAGTGTCCATCCCGGGGTAGTAGACACTGAAGGATTATGGGAACATATAAAGTTAGCCAATCAGCATCAGCTTCCACATGTCAAATATTTTGATCATGTCCAGAAGGAAGGGAAAATGATCAAAGCAGATGATTGTGCCAAGTTCTTGATGTTTGTCTTAATGAAATCTGATAATAAAGAATTTTCAAAAGAATGGCACCTTCATGATGAGAGCCACTGGTCCAGGTGGAAAAAGTAGGGAACTTTACAGACTCCATTTGTTTGAGCTTAAAGTGCATATAACAGTTCGCTCAATTCCTTTTAAAATGATAGTTCGTGCTCTAATAAAACATTTTTGATGGTCC
>JAAAQI020124494.1:0-14971 GCA_011800005.2 Stichodactyla mertensii
TTCTGTGGGTTGGCCGTCAGGAATTAGGAACAATTGGGGAAAAAATTAATTCTGGAAATTTTTTACTCCCCCCCCCCTCCCCCCCCCCCCCCCCCCCACTCCCCACCCCACCCCACCGCGCTCCTCCGCCAGGCACGACGCCGGTGGATCACCTGAGTGTATCTGTAAGCTGTGTGGGAGATTGTGGATTCAATCTCAGGCTGCATCAACACTCAGGGTCTTAAGTTGCTGCCTTTGTAGTAATATGGCTCGTGGCTCGGATGATGACGCTAATGGTGGTATGTCTTGTCACTTTAAAACAGGATAAATAGACATTCCAGACATATCTTAGGTGTTACGGTTTTATTAGTTTGACTGTCAAAAGGGTGGATGCCATAATCTTTGATTTTTGTTGCAGTTCGTTATTTCTATGGAATACTTCTTTCACTCAAAGCATTCAAGAAGAACCCCAGGTGCAGTGTTGACTGTATCATGACAATACTGCAGGTTGTAACCATTGGCGACGGACAGGAACGTCCATTGTCCACCAAAAGTGACAAAAACCGTCACCAGACCCTCAAATTACAACAGTAACACGTCCAAATAGTTTTCTTTCTCCTTGCAGACCACCTGGTTGTCCCTCAGATCGTTAAAAGGGATTAGACAGTTCTCAGAATTCGTTTAATAGGACTTTCCCGAATATTCGCTTCAGTGATATCCACGAAACAATGGTTCCAAATCGAGGTTGGACTTGATACGTTACAGTACATGTATGATATCAAGTCCAGCCTCGCATTGAAACCATTGTTTCGTGAATGAAGTGAATTCAGAAAAGATCTATTATATATTTATTTTCTATACCGCTGTTTCGAAAAAAGCCTTGTCAGACAAATCAAGAGGTTTCCATTTTCGATGAACTATCGATCATGTTGAAATCTTTTAATATATGGTTAATTTCGGGTCGCTCCAGATAATTTCGGGTTCATATGCTGAAACCAGTTTGGGTAGCTTCTTATCGTCCGCGACCTGACCGTTGAATGGACTAGGTTTAACGTTTAGGGAGAAATTAAATGCATGGGGGTGGAGGGGGGGTGGGGCGGATCCAGGAATCGGAGAAAGACGGGGGGATGTTTGAGCCAAGTTTGCAGGTATGAAAAGACATCATTGCAATATTAAATATTCCGTTTAAAATATTTTATTGATTCATAGATACAATAATATTCGTGTAAGGAATGAATTATAAGAAATCCTAAATAGCAAAAGTTTTCAGTTTTCTGACAATTTTGTCAATACAAAATAATGGAACCTACTATATGTTTTAGTCACGCATTGTATAAATAATTAAAATATATTTAATTTTTTTAATATTATTTTATTTTATACCCTCCGAACGTTAATTCCATTAAAGGACGATGCATGCCGCGATAATGTATCACTTGCCACTTGTTTTGGGAGGAGGTATATATCTATTCAATGTTCTTGTTATTTTATCAATATTGAACTGCTAATAAAGTAATCAAAACAAATACTACTTAAGCGCTAAATGATAATTTTGGATTTTTATGTTTAAAATAACGTATCGATACTCTTAATTATGATAATTACACTAAAAATTTCATTCCAAAAAAACCCAAACAAATAAACAAACCCAAACCAAACAAACCACTCCACACAAAACTTTATCTGTTTGTTACATATAGCCGTAAATCATGGCAGCTTTTCTCCGGAAATTCTATTTTTCAAAACTTCAATTCGTAATATGTCACTAGACCTTGGTTTGTGAATGTAAACATTTATTGCTTTCATTGTCATGGACGCTTTAAATACAAAATCCTTTGATTAACATGCATAAAAAGGCTTTACAATGTAATGACTACAGATAAAGTCGCTGAAAGAATCCTAATGCTATGCGTAATAGAATTAAATATTTGCTTAAGTGCCAAAGCGTTAGCATTAGCGCAGCGTGATTCCAAAAAGGTCATAAATAACAGCAAAGAGCTTAGAAATTAAATGATTCAATATAAGCAAAATGCGAATAAATTATTTTTTCGAAATTATATAAAGAACCACCACTTTCTCTTGCTTATAATACTTATGAATAATTAATGAGGCCAAAACAATAGAAAATCATAAGCGTGGAGGAGCTTGTATATCTCATACAGTATCGTCCTGATTTGCATAAAATTTAAAGCTGATTTTCTCAGCCCGATTCACATGTATGTTCCAAACTGTAGTCAAGCACGATCTAGCTAACCTAGACGTATCATAAGCAATATACAATATGCGTGGCAATACTGTATCTGATCTACAATCTCTCGCCTGCGGCTCGAGCTTGTATATCAGATACAGCATGGTCACTCATATTGTATATATTTCATACGTGGCCATTTTGAAACGCAACTAGCCCTTCGATCGAGCGGCCATTTTGAAAAGTTACCAGGCCTTCGATCGAGCGGCCATTTTGAAAAGTAACCAGGTCTTCGATTGAGCGGCCATTTTGAACTGAAGCTTATCAAATCAAAAACACATATCCGAGGCCGTCTAGTGACTAGCGTTGTAACAAAGTGGAAAGCGACCAAGACATAAATAGCACAATCTTAAATACAAATACCAGTATCTGCAGTTAAGGTAAGGTTTCTGTAATATCAGAAAAGTAATTCCGAGTCTATCGACCAGTATTGAATGAGAAAACTCTGATACTTGTTAATAAGTACGGATGAATGGATGAATTGAGTAACTCAACGGAAAAATATACCTACCTAGTAAAAGTCAGAGTATATTACATTCGCCATTATACTAATAATTTCTTAAATCATAAATTTTGGAGATAATTGAAATAACAGACAAAGTCCCAAATGTTTACTTTTTGGAAATCATTTTCAATATTAATACCTAATTTGTTTTGCGATATGGAATTTATCTTTTGTATCTGCCGGTTTTATCTAACTTCAAGATCTTAGCCAGACGTTGTTTTGTTGTTGAGACAGCTTTGTGGCGACCACGCTTGGAAGGAGCTGCTTGGTGACTTCCATGGGCTAATGGAAAAATATTGATTGCATTAGAACCGCTTTAGATTCTGAATTCGGACAAAATTCAAATATCATTATGAACAAATATGAAAGGCGTTTTTGATGCAATGTACTAGAAAAGGGTTTTGAAATAACAGTGACTTTGCTCTACTAAAGAAGAAGAAGAAGAAGAGGAAGAGGAAGAAAAAGAAGAAGAAAAAGAAGAGGAGGAGGAAGAAGAGGAGGAAGAGGAGGAAGAAGAGGAAGAGGAAGACGAAGAGGAAGAGGAAGAGGAAGAGGAAGACGAAGAGGAAGAGGAAGACGAAGAGGAAGAGGAAGAGGAAGAGGAAGAAGAGGAAGAGGAAGGGGAAGAAGAGGAAGAGGAAGAAGAAACAATATTATGATAGGCAGGAGGAGCAGAAGCACAAACAAAAGACGAGGAATTGAACAAAGATAGAACGAAGGGAAGAGGGAGGAGGAAGAAGACAACAGAAAGGATGCACAACAGAGGATAATAGAACATGGAGGAATGAGGGAGGAGGAGGAAGAGCAGAATGAGGAGGAACTGAGAAACAGAAGATGAAACAGAGAATGAGAAGGAGGAGGAAGAGAACCGGGAGGAGGAGAAGGAGGAACAGAGGAGCAATGGAACATGGGGGAACGAGACGGAGAATGAGGAGCAGGAAGCGCAGAAGAGGAGAACCAGGAGGAGGAGGAAGCTAATCAGGAAGAGACGGAGAACGAAGAGAAAGAGATGGAAGGCCACTCAAAGACACTTGAGTTGTTGCTATACCGAAGAATAGCCAACATGCAAGCATTCTAATTGCCAGCAAGTCTTTACTGGCGTCTGATATCCGGTAAAGCAATCACATTTTATTTTCCGAACAAATACCTTGAGAAACAGAAGGTCCTGGTCTTTGTGTATTAACTGCACCAGCAGATGATGTAGGAGTTTGAGATTCAGTTTGGCTATTACTGGAATTCAACTGGCTTGAGAATCCTGTTGGACTAGTAGTGATGGGCAATAAAAGGCTTGGGGACTAAAGAAAGTGAAAAAACATGAATTAGGGAACATTGGAGGCACTGCTGTCTTTTTATTCTTTATCACGCTAGCAATGTAACTTCAGTTTTTTTGCGGTAGTCTCTCTCGTGCCTATGTTGATGCGCGTAATATTTGTTATGAAGCGTGCAATATGTATGAGAAACGTTCAAACATTTGAACTTTCTGCAACATTTTTCGGGTTGTCAAACGTTGTTTCTGCTGTTTTTGGTATTCTCGCTCTAGCAATGCAACAGAAAATCTAAAATTGTGTTTTCAGCGAACAACAGAGATTGAATTCCGCGTGTTCGTCAGGTCTATGCCATCATTACATTTCTAACCTCACCAACTTTTCATAAATGCGCGAATGACTCGAATAAAAGAAACAAATTGCAAAGTTTTTTAAAAGAAGACAGGTTTATTTATTTACCTTTTCATTGTCAGTTGGCAGAGGTGCGTTCAACAGTGATGGACCTTTTTCTGGGTTGGAACTCAGTCTTGATGAAGTCCGTTGAGGGCGGATTTCTTTACTGGGAGACCTTATAACCTTACCTATTGGGATCAGAGAAAACGCATTAACACATAGCACTTCAAAATCTGAAGCTATACAAATAATTAATTTTATCAGGAAATATTCAAGTTACTTTTTGGATTCCATGTTGCATCCACTTTTTCACTTTTTTTCTTTTTCATTCCTGGTTTCCAGCTACTTTTTTCTTCGTCTACCATTTCGGAAAGCGGAGGATAAGCTGTAGAAACAAGTTCGAAATGAAACTCAAGGCTACGACAACAAATTATTCTCCAAATATCCTTATTTTTCAATTTAGGTACACGTCTATACATGACATCTATACATAAATGTCATTATTAGTCGGGCGAAAGCCGACTCTAGGTTTACCCTAAGGTATTATCGAAAAGCTCAGTCACGTGCAATGGGCAATACGACTGACACATAATGAACTTCTGTTCCATTAAGAAGGCTTTTTCCCTCCAGTTCGTACAGTTACAGTTCGTGATATTTGTCTGACTTGTCTGGAAATCACACATCTATTACACATCCTATTTTTAGTTCATAGAACTGCTGGACATAGCCAATGATCGACACTTACGGCAGTGCGCGTCGCTGGAGCCCGACGTACGATCTTAGATCGTCTAGTTTATGAGTGGAGTGAGGGTCGATGGTTTTTGTTTTTTTGGATTTTTTCGAAAATGAGGGGGAATCACTTCAAAGCCATAGTGCATCAGGAGGGGATCAGATAATTTCTATGGTGTCACATCAAAAATCCTCTGACCCCTCCCCCCCAGGCGATAAATAATGACCGGCAACTTATCCTTCGTCTATAACAAATAATGAGAGTTCTGTAAAACCATTCCTATTATGAAGTAAAAATTTAAAAAGTCTTCAGTGAACTGCTATTTAGATGCTTTTCAAGCTTAAAAGTCCTGCTGCTTTGTATCTAAGTAAAATCATCGGACGATAAATTAAACCTATATATTTGGTTCTTCTAACCAATGACAAAACCTACCGAATTTTTTATCTTTGAAATAATCCGAATCTCCAAAGCCCAGATCTTCTTCACTGCTTTCCTCTTCACTTTCACTGTAGGGTCTTTTGGAGTTCAGTTTGGATTTCTGGTTGCTTCTAGAAATCTGAGGGGTTGTTTTTTTCATTGGAGAAGAATCGAGGGAGTTTTGTATATTGGAATCTGCTAGACTACTGAAGCCAAAGAGTAGAGTCTTGGCAGCTTCTATCTCAGCTCTGTGGAACACAACCACGAAAATTATACAGTAGTGAACTTGAGAGACATAAGAGTAAATGAACGAATGGCAATGAGGATGGGAGAAAGTAGAAAAAGGCAGAAAAAGAGAGAAAGGAGGGAAAAGAGAAAGTAAATGAAATTAAAATAGAGGAAGGAAAGAAAAGAAATGAAAGGGGAAACCGAAAAGAGAAATGAAAACGAGAGGAAAGAATGGAAGGGAAATGGCATGAGATTAGTGGAAATGACAGGAACGAAAGGAAAGAAATTAAATGGAAGGGAAAAGAGATGAAAGGAATGAAACTTAGAAAAGGATGGCAATAGGCACAACCAGTCAAATTTCCTAAGGTTCATACTTGAAATCTCTGTCTTTAGACTCCAGGTGAGCTACAGGTTGTGGTAACCGTGTTTCTGTGCTAGTGCTTTGAAGTCCCTGGGTTGTTTCTGTTCTACCCGGCATGTTCATTAAGTCAGGTGTTCCACCAAAACTGAAGCCAAACTCATCGTCTGACAGATCTAAATCACTGTCATTAGGAAAAATCTGGTTATCTTGAGGAGCTGAGAAACCACTTGTACTCACTGAAAATAAATAAAAGAAAAATTATTAAATGACTCAATGAATGGATGAATAAATGAATGAAAATAGTTATGCTTATTTCAAAGCAATGTGTCCTTACTGAAAATAACTAAATAAATGGATGACTAAATGAACGAAATATGTTATGCTTAAAAGAATTTGGGGAGCAGAAAACGACCTACCCTCACTGAAAATATAAGTTAATGAATAACTAAGTAAATGACTAAATGAATGAATAATGATCATTTGTGATCATTTCATAGGAAAACATAAGCACATTACATAGTATCAAAAGCATAACATGTAAGCTCACATACTTGACAGTTTAAGCTTCAGTGGTTCTTTGTTTGTCGTCGTACATGAATATTGGCCTTCAGGATCTATGCTGTCACCCACCAAAGGCTGGAAATATTTACTACTGCCACTGTTTTCAACTGAAGAACGAGTATTACTGAAAGGAAATAATTATCTGTCAAGAAAGAATGCATAATATCTTTCTGGGTCATGTAAAAAGTTTCAGAGTCTAGTTTATTTGTTTTTATGTACTGGATGTATTACAAAGCAAAACATTTTACTCATTTCTACAAAAATAATAAAAACTTTTGTATTAAATGATCTGGACAATTTTTGATAATGACTTCATAATGATCTCAAAAATTGACTCCTATACTGAATATACTTGACAAATGCAAAATATTATATTATTGTGGTGTATATTCCACTGACAACAAACTTTAATAATCTAAATGGAATCTAGATTCGGAATCAGTTTTTTTAAATGGGCTTTTGGACATTAACATATTTCAATTAGAAGTTGTCTGGTTTTACCCAATAAAAGGCATGTGAAAGCTTGATTGGCAGCAAAAATCCCATGCATAAAAGTATGTGAATATACTAAAAGTGGTTATACTTTTGCATGTCATGCTGTAAAATTTTGTCATATTCATTGCTATTAACAACTCTTCCTTGCCCTGAAACTCAACAAGACAATTCTGAGAAAAATTGCAAAATTAATGAAAAATGATACAGGTACCTTATAATTTTTCCATTTGATACAACCAGTTTCAAAGTTGAATCTGCTGAAGCACTCAAGTTGGTGTCTAGTTTCTCCATACTTTCTTGTCTTCTAGGGATTTTTAATTTAAGTGAAGGCATGCTCTTGGAAAGGGAATCCCCCTGATATCCTGTATGGGAATCCCCTTGAGTATCCAGGGAATCCCCTTGAGTATCCAGGGAATCCCCCTGGACACCTCCAGGATTTGCTATTCGTATAATTGGCTTAGATTCATCAACTTGGCAGGAATATCCTTTCTCTTCATTAGAGTTCTGATCCTTCTTTGATGTTCTTTTTGATGAACCTTGATTGTCAAAAGCTAGATTTTTAATCGTTATTTTGTTGCCCACATCTATTGTAACAGAAGGTGCTGGTTTTGTAGTATTTCTAGGAAAGTCGTCTACTTTTGGTGTGGATGGCCTTGATGTTTTTGATTTCTGGGTACATAAAATACACAGAATTGAAAAGTTAGCATGTTGAATATTACATGGATGGATGGCAGGTCCCACATGTAGCTAAAACAGGCAAGCACTAACAAAAAATAAAAGAATCCTTCAAATTCTATGCTATATGCTAAACTCAGTTGCAACTTTATGAGGTAGAGTAACAATTTACTAACCTCTGCTTTTTTTAATTCTTTGTTGAGTGATCGAATGAGCTTTCCAGGCTGAACACCATCAGGAATAAAGAACTTGTGATGTTTCATGAATTCCTACAAAAAAGACAGATCAAATATTTAAACTGCATGTATATAGCTGCAAAATATTGATATATCCCACACAATGAAGGTTGTGACCCTGATATGCTGGGTAGCCCTTCTTGTCCCTTCTGTTTAGTTAGGTTTGGCTTAGGGTTGAATAGGAGCATTGGTTTGGCTACATATCCTGATGTCATTCATGGGTTGTTGGGAAGCCTTTTAGGGTCAATGTAGCAGTCTGACATTTACCTCTCCTTTAGCGCTCCATTCCTTCAATTTGTCAGTCAGAACTCGTAATCCTTTTATTAAATATTGTGGTACTTTGCTTCCATTCTCAAGAATTCCTAGCAATTATAAACATTTATAAAATTATGGATTCAAAATAATTTAATGATAAACTTTCTTTAAGCTTATTTCTTTGTTTACCACAGGGACTATGGAGAGGAAGGGGCTGGAGGGACTATACACCCCCACCTTTTTTTCCAAATCTACGTTGATAATAACACTTTTAAAGGTGCTCCACAATCCCTGTCAAAACCTAGACCCCCACTTTCCAAGGTGCTCTGCTGTCCCTGCACCAGTACTGCTAGGTACATCAATGTGGATAAAACTTGAACAAAGAATCTCTTTTTCCCAGAAGTTGGTTTGAATTGGAAGAGCATCGTGTGCGATTGTCTCTGTGTGTTGATTTCTTACCTTTTAACTTGTCCAGCAAGTAGATAGCAGCATACCAATTCACAGTCTCATAAAATGGATGCTGAAATTTAGTTGGAGTCTTCAACTTTATTTCTAAATCATAAATCCTGCAGTAGGAAGAAATGGCATTTTCTTTGTAATATACTGACGTAAATTTGTACATGACTGTACATACTCACTGCATGGTTTGAGGGTGTGCAAACTCAAACTCTTTAAAATGAAATCATAAATTTTACATACTCTAATTGAAGTCCAATGTTAAATGAATGAAGAAAGTTGCCACCAAACACTAAGGAATCTGTCGGAGTGAAAACCCCATGGATCCAACCTGTTGAATAATTAACCCAGTAATTAGGAGATCAGAAAATACCTCACCTCACCACTGAACTAAGATAGTTATGTAAACTGGCTTGTCTACTGAGATAGATAGCCTGCTATATAATGCTAAAAGATACCCATGAGGGTGAGAATGACACCATACAGAGCAATAATATTCTTCTAATAAATGATCAATTGTCTGATCACTGTTGATTGGTTGCTCAACCTTGGATAATCACTCAGAGCTAATTGGTAATAGTGTAGTGTAGTGTAGTGTAGTGTACTCCCTCCTCAACCTGTCAGCTGACAAATGAGTGTGGACAATTGTTTGTTGGACATTTAATGGTAGTTTGTGGTTTAAACCTGTTTAAACCTGTCAGCCATTTGTTGGTGGATTATCAATTGGATAACAGCCAACAAACAACCAACTGTTGACTGTTTGTCGGCCAACCAGTTGATGGGGGTGTGACTCAACTTTTACCACGCTTAAGTGCTAGAATGGTGTATCATGTGAAATCATTCTACATGTAAACCAATCAAACAATGGAGCAGTAAAATAGTAATTAATTCTACCTGTTGGGATGAAGAGTGTTTGCCCCTGCTTGAGAACCACTTTGTAACATTTACTGACCATGTTACCAAAGAATACCTCACTTTGACTGGGTGATATAACCCATTTATGGTACTGCTCTAGATTGGCTGGAGTTGGCTCCACAAAATAAAAGATTTTCTCACCCTAAAACAATCACATTTTGTTAGATGAGATTCTTTCCAAGTGTTAAGACACATGGCAGCAATAGACAGTGATTTACATGTAACAAAGATGACACAACCTCAAGAGGAGCTAGTGCATTCTTTTTTGTGCATATACCCTCATTTTCTGTTTTCATCCTTATCAGATTGCAAAAGCTACAGTGTGCTGTTATTATGTCCTGACATAAGCACAGAAGATGACAACATGCTCACCAAAAATGTGCTAGCATCATTTTCTCAAGGTCACGTTGTCTTTGCTAAATCTGTCTAAAGGTACACTGTGCAAAACAACTGCTCATGATGGCTGCATGTCCCTGCAATGCATATCACAGTGATACACATATATGAAGATATACTAACTTAAAGGCAGAATATTATACTGTAGTGGCATACTTCACTTACCCTCAAGACATGGTACCAGACAGACGTACCACCAAAATCCACATGAAAATCAGTGTAGCAATTTTTGACACTCATCAAGCAGTACTTTTGAACAAAAGGTCTTTTGTGTGGGCTGTGATAGATAATAATCAACATGATTTAACTTACAGTAATAATGGTAATTTTCCATTTTGGATCTTAATACAAAAGTAATGCAGATAAGTCATAGTGTGCTATGGTTTTGCACTATCAACCAAAAATCATACTCAATAGACTGAATCCACTTTGGAGTATTTGCTTTCCAATTTCAGATCCCATGTCATTCCTTTGGATATTGTTTCTTTGTTTCTTGGTAGTGCTTGAGAAGATGTTAATATGGATGAGACTCAGATAAAGAATTGCATAATTTCTCAAGGGATTGACAGGTGGTCTGAAATGGGAGAACATCACGGCCAAGTGGATTTGGTTTATTGCATTTTTTTGGAATGGCACTGCATCAAGTGATTGGAAACCTTTATCTGATGATAAAATGTCTTTACCTGTCTTCTGGTAAGTCTGATGGCCAGGCATGGTTTACCCAGTCCATATCACGAACAACTGTAGGAATTTGAACCAGTGACGACAGCCTGGATAACAAAAAAATTAAAAAGTGAGACCAGTGAATCTAAGTGAATCTGAAAAGTTATACTGTCCAAGCAATGCAAGACCCATTTTCTAAGGAAAAATTCTCTTTCCCCTATAACTATGCCTTACCTAGACAATGAGCTACTATATTAGAATAGAACTGATACACTACATGTACTATCATTACTTACCCTGTCTTGGAGAATTCAAGGCTAATGACATTCAGCGTTTTCTTTCTTATTGGGTTCATGTAATACTCTGTCCATTCTCTCATAAACATCTTAATGTCCTCCTGTTATTAAAAATACATGTAATGGGTTGAAAATATTATTAAAATACACAGTTATGCTTCATACCTCATTTTTTAAAGCATTACAAATGTTATTACCTGTTTGTTAACATCAATGACATCCAGCTCCTTCATTGACCCTGAGGATAAGTTAAAATACTATAATCAATAAAAAGGTAATTATGTGTGCCATTAGTGTGCCATTAATCAACCTTGTAACTGCATCAAATTTCATGAATATGCTTATTGAACAGAATCCATTACTAATCAAAATTTGCCTTGAGTTATCTAAATCTATGTGTAGGTTGCCAAAAAGAGAAGACTGTGATTTGCATTACAAGACAGGGTTCAAAGCAACTTTTCAGTTTGATACTGGACTTTGTGAGCTTTACCTCAAGGCTTGATTTTTCTAAAAGATTTCTAAAAATATTTCATTTTTTGCTCCACCAATTGCTGGTAGACCTTTTAAAATTGTCGCCTATCACCAGCAGCCAGGTGTTATTTTGAACCTTGCATATAACTGTGATCAATAAACAATAAGACAGTAAGAATTTACCAATATATTTTTCTACATCCAAAACACTAAAATCTTCAGGGGGCACCATAAGACCAAGACCATCTTTCTTGTCAATACAAAGCGGCTTTGAAAATCCATTCTTCTCAAAGTATTCAAGGGTTAAATCTTTGCCTTGAACTTTGACAAGAATATCTTTGGAGCTGAAAAAAAAGGCATGAAAATTTATATTTGTTAGATAAAATGGTCAAATGCAACTTTAATACTGTCATTATAGTCTTTGAGTAGAAGAAAATATTACAACCTTTAAATATTTTAGTTACCTTGCAAACTTTTTGTTTTTGAGGTTATTGATGAATAATACAGTTCCTGTCTGCACCGCCTGTGATTCATACAAAACACATTAAAGGCTCAGACACACACTACAACATTCCCATCCCTTATGACATTGCTTGAAACAGAGAAATACATGTAGCTACTATTACAACTGAGCCCACAATGAGATAATCTTTTGTTTTAAGAATCATTCAAGTGAGGCTATCTGGTCAATACAATGCTTAATCAATAATTGGTTCATTTGCATCTCATTTGCATGTATCCATAGTAACAGCTATTGTGTGTCCACCTGTAAAAGTAGAACTTGTTTCTACTTCTGTGATGCCCCAGCGATGTCTCATGCAACAGCTGCACAAGTGGACACACAGTGCCATTTCTCCATTGCACAATGCTATAGTCAACATCCCATTGTGTTTCCAAGCCTTTAGTCTAAGAGCAATGGGGTTTTGCAATGCATATTATATGATTTAATTAATGATTATATTAAATTAAATTAAATTAAATTAATTCTTGGGGTAAAAAAGACACTTATTTATCATAGGTTTTCTAAGTTCTTTTTAGCTCATAACATTTAAAAAGTTTTGACACAAAAGTTGTTTGGCTATTACAATGAAGGAAGTACTTTCTTTTTTTAATAAAATCATCTTTCATTGCTTTTGTAATTGAAATGCCACAAATTTGATATTCTTCTATTCTATAATACCTTTGAGGAAAAAATAATATAAAAATGTTCTTTCAAACATAATTTATTTAATGTGTTTGTCTCTTGGGGGTTGCTTTTTAAATGCTTCCAGACTCCCCCTTAAAGATGGGGTATCCCCCTCAGTTGTAATTACTTACGAGTGCTCTAGGAAAAAACCTTACAACATGTTAGTCAGCCTACCTTTGAGCCATCATCAATCTCGCTGTAATCATGTCTGTGCCAATTTCTTCTTTTCTTCACTAAAATAAAAACCATAAAATAAAAACCATAAAATTAAAAACAAATGAAAACATATTATAACTTGTCAATCTGAAAATATAAAACCACAGTATGAAATAATTTCCCATAATCATTCATATATATATATATGCAAACATGACATTCATGTACCATCTCTGAACAACATTAAACTTTTGATAAAACAACAAAGATTTGTAATATTGAAATCGTCATTTCTTTACAAGTTTTTTACATACATTTCGATTTTAATCTTATTATAACCATTTGGACCAAACAAATTTTATACCAGATGAAGTTGATTTCACGAGATAATCAGAAATGGACACTGGTCTAAAATCAAACATTCTAACTATTTATTTCAATGCCGATTAAATTTTTCTCGTTTTTTATCTCATTTTTGGTCGAAAAAGGAAAACATAAGATTATGGACAAAAATTTATATTTTTTGACCTTGAGCAAAGAAATGGATTTGCACTAAGTAAGAGATAAAAGAAGAATATTTTTCGAAAAAGTTGGTCCACGGTTTCGTAAAAAACTTTAAACGAAAAAGAGATCATGTTTCGAAAAAAAATTAAAACTAAAGGAATCCAGAAAAAACATGAATTTGATGCTGGAACTCATTCGACTCGAGAACATTATTACTTTTTGTTTCTTTTTTATTATTGAAACTCAAATCTGTGTTTGTTTTAAAGAGACGATAATGTGATAGAAGCACATGTTTTTGTCGTGGTTTTCTAAAGAAAATACCGCAAGATCAAGTGAGGAATTTCTATTTAAGCGTTTAGAAATGTCAAATAAATGTTATTCGTAAGAGCAAGTGCATGGGATCAGGTGTTTTGGTATAGGTCACGTTTAAAACGCTCAAAAATTCCGGTGCTTATTGAACTGAGAAGAAAAGATTTCTTGGAAAACACGAAGAAAATTTCGACATCACAGCTGTAGTGGATTGATAGTTTGTAAGTCGTGATTCTCAGGCTAATACGACATACTTTATGGACACAGCAAACGTAAGGCTATATTAAAGCGAAAAGAAAAAGGATCATTGAATACAAGGGTTTAATGTCGATCAATTTGTTCATTTTCAATCGCTAATTTGATCAACAATCGCTTGGCGTTAAACAGGTTTGAGTGTAAACACAAATCCTTACCTCGGATTGTAGTGTAAAAATAATCGAATATTTTCAACGGATCGCTTTACTACATCAATGAAAAAAGGTTACACTAACATAAAAGAGGAAAGAGGAAAGTATTTAGATCTACTCACGGGTTAGAGGACCGTGAACAGAGCTACAATTTGGACAATGATATCTCTCGATGTCTGAAGCTTGGTGTTCTTGTATTCCTACACAACTAGAAAAAAACAACAAATACACCGATTAAAAAGTACAGAACCGAATAGATACTGAGAGATTAGTATTGCTACCTTCCATGGAACCATTCTCCACAAGAGTCACAGGCAATCATGAATTGTGAGCTGTCGTAAGGTTTTCTACAAATACAATAACGCTCCGGCCTGTCCGCCATCTTTCTTCTTCTTGACGTATGACGTCACGTCACGCGACCGCTTATACTTGTACACAGGAAACCCATCCTAGCTTTTCGGTCACACGGGTTTTGCTACAGGAGCAGGCTCCCGAGTCATTTTGCAGAACTATCAACTATTTAACACTAAGGGTTTTGCTCCGGGAGCTTACTGCATGGTGTGGTCATGCTCCCTGATATTTAACCAGTTTAATATCAGGGAGCGCGACAGGGGGCAAAAGTTTGCTCTTGCCATAACCTTTTTTACATGAAATCTTTGGTACACACGAAGGAACAAAACGACCCTGGAGCTTCCAATTGAGTTGAATGGCTTCATATTATAGATAGAGATAGAAAAAAAAAAAAAAAAAACCAGTTTAACTGAACACGGTTCTGGTGTGAATGGAGTATTTAACACTTATTTACTGGGACCGAGGGAAACAGTATGTTTTGTGGTCCCGAGACCGCTGATGTTTCCCGAAGCG
>JAAAQI020124505.1:0-14970 GCA_011800005.2 Stichodactyla mertensii
AGGAAAAAGTCCCAAAGGAATGACACGTGACCTGTATTGGGAAAACAAATACGCCCAAGCGAATAAGGTCTATTAGAATTATGAAATTTAGAAATGACGTTCAATGTAGTGACATTTGCTTTCACATATTGCAAAAGAACCATCCACTTTGGAAATTTAACAAAGAACGTATGACTGCACCATACTCTTTCTGTATTAGTTCAAGTAAACTAACTATATTCTTGATCTAAAAGCCGAGCATTAGCATAGTGGTGTACAAAAAATAGAGAAACTGTACATAATTACCTTGTAGTTCAGCTCCGCCTTGTTCATCGCGAGCGTTGGGAAGCTCTTGGAAGACTTCCTCTGTGGAAAAGTTGTATCTGCCTATCTCAGGAACGTCAGACGGTAGTTGTCCGACCTGGTCGTTGAATGTCATGGAATTAAGATGAACTTGAAACTTGTTCTCCCCATCTTCAATAACATCTCCGTTAAAGTTCTCGATTTCAGATGCTGGCTCGATATCTTCCAAGGACTGTGTAAGCTCGAACTCGGGTAATGTGGGTAACAAAGGGCTAACGTGTGTAAACGATTTTCCTTGATTTTTAATTGCCTCTAAGAAAGTTTTCAATCTATTCAAAATCTGCACTTCATCTTCAGTTGTTAGATATCTGTTAGACTGCAGCAAATTCAAAGCACTCTTTGCAATGTAATGCAGTCGAACACTTTGAAAGGAAACGTCCCCGTCAGAGGAGAGTTTTACTGCAATAAGCAAATTGTTGATATCCGTGACTTCCAGTAAGCGAAAGAGCATTTTGCCTGCAAAGGGTTCACCATCATCATGACCATACATTTCACAGGAGCTCATATTAGAAATTATCCAGGCTGTTGGCATCTTCCAAATAGCACCTTCGCGTTGATCTTTCTTCAGTTCAGCCAATACTTGCTCAGCGTCATTCTTGCAGGTGATATCAGCAAGATGAGCTTGGATTTTGCATTGACATTCAAAAATAGTTTCTCCATATCTGATATTCGTCACTTCTCGGATTTCTGTTCCTGGAACTACAAGATGAATATAACAGTTATTGAAAACGCATTCCAGAGTGTTAAAAACGCACGCCTTAGTGTGGCCGCAAAGTTGGAATGGGTTTTCGCCATTACCGAATGTAAACTAAACAAAATGAAAATAAAGCAAGGATACTGAGTTTTGTACTCTTTAGTCATGGCAGAAATAAAGGCAAAAATTGTTTACGTTTTAGGTTTTTAAAAAGATAGTTCCGGACAGAAAGAATTCATACGTGAATTTTTTAAAAATCCAGTCCTTTAAAGATTTTGAGAAGGCGAGTCGAAAAAAGGAAAAAGATATTGGGGTCACCTTGTTGGTTTTGGAGATAGAAGCGATCAAACATAGGATATTTCCAAAAATTCGCGCCGGTTTTTGCTAAAATTACGAAGTCAAAAAAATTAATTGAAATCCGTAGGTTTTTTTTTTTTTCCCATGAAGAAGCCTAAGATCACGTCTAAAGAAAGATCAAAGGTTTATCTAGTATGTGTAATTGTTACAGTTATCTGATGATTTGAAATTACGATTCAAAGTCAATTCGAGAATCACAATTTGACCAAATTATGGACTTCAAATCATGTACAAGACTGTGGGAATGTGGAAAAACGAGGATATTCCGAAACATAGACATAGTGGTTTTATTTATCAGACAGAAAGAGTGATAAATTTAGCCTAGATTAAAAAGAAAAAAGTGGGGGTCACTGTACTAATTAAGGCACTATGAAGGTAAAAAGCCAGAAAAAATCAAGATTTTTAATGTTTTGCCCGAGAAGGACTGGGATCTAGTCACCTTAAAGACCCCCCTTTATCATTATGTGTTTAGTTTGAAGCTTAAAAACCGAAAAATGACATATTTCGCTCAAATTTGCTTCTTCGCCTATGCCATTTTTGAAATTTTTTCTTAAAGATCTGCGCGAGCAAGCTGCGCAGTAACAATTGTCCGGAACTACCCTAAGTTGCGATCTCCTTCACATTAGCAAGGAACGCCTGGATTGAAGGGGAAATTTTAGCTCAAAATGTTTAAGACAGGAGAAATGGCGTGAAATATAAAATTGAAAATTTTATTAGAATTTGTACCTGTGGGAAAATGTGTTAGAGGCAATCTCGTGTAGTCCATTACATTTTCCCATACAAAGTCTGGTTTAAGAGGGTTGTGGTCACGTGACCTGTCAGTGCAAATGGCCTATTTTCTGAGGAAAAAAGCATTGCTTAGATGCTAGTTCCCAGTTTCCCCTCAGTATTCCAAATGGCAGCGAATAGGCCACTTCCGAGATATACTTCGCTTGTAAAGTACAAAGGTTTGAGTGATGATAATAATAATAATAATAATAATAATAACAACAACAATAATAATAATAATAATATTTTTTAGATTGTTAAGCGCCTTAGAATATTTTAATAATTAAGGCGCTATAGAAGTTTAATAAATTATTAATTATTGTAGTATGAGGCTCCGTGCAAAATGCTCAGTGATTCGTGACAACTGAAATGAATAAATTTAATTTAGCACAGAGCCTCGTACTGAAACCTTTGTGCGTGACAAGCAAAGTATATCTCGGAAGTGGCCTATTGTGAAGCCGAATATCTCAGAAAAAACGAGTCCGGCGATCCCATTTTTCTTCTCTAAATTTCAAAATGCCGAAAATAAGTTGGATATAGAGAAAGCCAATACGATCAACTCGTAACTCGTCCTCCATCAGCAGATAAAGTTTGCAAGAGAGTGATTAACATTAAATTACGAAAAAACATCCACAAATTTCGGTTTATGATGCGAAATAACACCCCCATAAATATTTCGTACTGCTACTGCCTTCATCAGACACTATTTCAGTCCAAAAACATTAAAAACCATTTCAAGGTTTTATTCGGCTTTGTTTTTATTTATTTATTTTATTTTATTATTATTTTTTTTGTTGTTGTTGTTTTTAATAGATTTACTACTTAGGCGCTAACCCCTTTTTTTCATCCTATTTAGTGAACAAGAGTATGTGCAGGCAAAATGCAACTTCATTTGCCCGCGAACTTCCTTTATTAATGAAAAAGCGATCTCAAGTTTAGCTCATTGAGTCTCAGAATCTCACTGCCAAATGAAGAACAAAAACCCCACTAAGCTGAGGTTTCATCTAATTCAGTTTTTACGTTTCCTAGAACAGTTAGGATTTTATTACCTACATCGACGGCAAGTTTATCCAGCTTAGTAGCGTTTTTTTTTTTTTTTCCCTTCATAATCATATCGCATATCACAAGTTTATCACAAACCTGGAGACTCGCTAACTGATGTTTTTCCATCTCTTCCTTTTATAAGAGCTTTGATTTCCGCCATTTGATCGGAAATTTTATCCAGCTTATTATCGGAAGCTAACAGCATTTCTTTGATATCCCTATCGTCAAGATACCACGTCTCGAACAGCTCCCGATTTCTTTCGTCTTCGTCAGTGAGAGGAGCAACAAGATAGTTCTTGATCGTTTCTTCAAACTTTAAGGCGCTAGAAGGACCAGACGTGTGCTGGGCCAGTCTTACCATCGCTTCTTTAATCTCCTGCCAATAATTTTGAAAATCCCCATCCCTGAGTTCCATCCTGGTTACATGACCGTATATTTCATTACGATAATATTTGATTCTTGCCAAGTCTGCTTCCAGTGTAATATCTGTAGTATTAGGGAGATTGTCCCATCCAGTGGCTGGAGCTGTAAGACCACAGATCTCTCTAAGGAGTTTAAACAGTTGAGTAATGTCGAATGATTTCGACTCGACAGCAGTACCTAATGGAGGATACAGAAGATCCCACTGCGGTTGGGTCAGAATCCTCTTCGTTTTCAACTGCTGTAACTTAGCTTTCGAGATCATCAATGCATTTGCCAGGTTCATAGGAGGGATAATCGAGTTGAAGAACTCTCTGATAACAACAGTTCCACCACATATCAACAGTCTGGTCAGTCTGGTGAAGTTTGACTTGTCTTGGTTTGTCTTCAAACAGTCTTCCAAGCTTAAGGAACCACTACTTCCACCACATGCCATGTTTACAGTCTTGTTAGCTATAAAGACACCTGAAAACAAGCCTTATCATTCATCGTTTGGTTATGTAACTAGATGTATTTCAGAACGCTTGTCTTCTTCCGCCTTCGAGGGTTCTTCTCTAAAAGGATCCTGGGATCGCGAAATCGAAAGTAAACACGAACCCGCTGAGCGTTTACTCGGGCTACATAACTAGATATAATATTTCGCCTCAGTTGTCTTAGATTGTCGTTGGAATAGTATTAGAGCTCTATAAATTCGTAATTTTGTCCTAATGGAGCCAGAAAATACTCTACGATATCTGCAGTTTTGATTCTGCTCATCATACACAAATGATGCTCGGGATCTTCCACCCTGGGGCTAAACATTCAGTGATACATTGAAGCTTTTATTTCGAATAAATGTTCAACCTTTGTGTAGTATTCTTGGTTTCATTGAATTAATACGCGTCTGTCACACTCAACAGAATGTGCTTGAATTAATTGTTGAATTTGATACAACTACAGAGCGAAATCATTAATCCCCACTGTCTCAAACATTATCTGTCCCTCATCAGTCTTGGCTATAGTTTAGTTATTAAAGTCATGATAGCCGTGATTCAAGAGAAGATGTTCAGATGGTTAAGAAAGCCAAACTTTAGTGCTCTAACTTGATTATGTGAAAGGCT
Organism: Stichodactyla mertensii; assembly: GCA_011800005.2. NCBI lineage: Eukaryota > Metazoa > Cnidaria > Anthozoa > Actiniaria > Stichodactylidae > Stichodactyla > Stichodactyla mertensii. The sequence continues at coordinate 4,726 of JAAAQI020124505.1, forward strand.
GCTGCAATTTCAACTTGAAGGATTCGTATATGGGAAACACAGTCAAATTATTACTAGCCTCGTTTCCATGTTATTTGAACATTTCAAAAACGTATAAACTCTGCATCAGCTTCCTTTCGGAGTTTGAAATCGTACATATTTACCATTTTCCTTGAAATCTTTCATTTCATGATAGAACATTTCTTCATCTCGCAAAGCTTAAAAATTATGCAAATTATATCACGCCTTTTTGAAAAAGGTCTATTAAAGTTAGTTACTTCATGTGTGGCGTTACACTTAGTGCAGCTTCCGTCACGTCAGTATGTCCCGTAAGCCAGAGTCAAAGTTTTTCATGAAGAATCCATCTGAAAATGCTAGCTATAAAAGGTAGTGGTATGGTCTATTATTCCTTTTGGGATGTGGTAGCTGTCAGTCACGTGATATCCGACACAGGCAGCCCGCGTGAGAGCCTGTAGAATGGCTATTTCTTTGAGCTGCTTTTCTTTGACCACAAATGACTCGTGCCACAGGCATCCCTCCCAATAATAAACGGAGACACGCGTCGCATTTCTAGACTGGCATGTATATGATGCTGCCGATGATGAGTGAGTGAGTGATATCTTAACATCATAAATTTAACTATTCACTTGTATTTAAATATTAAAAAAAAAAACTAAGGAAACTTTGGACATTGGACAATCATTGCAGTACGACGCGCACTACCGTGAACACCCAATCTATTTATTTAATGCAAGCTAGCCAATCAGATAGCGAGAATTCGTTCAGGCTCTCACTATCTGATTGGCTACTTGAACTTGTAGAAAATACATTGGATGTCAAACTAGTGCGCATCGCACAATAACATTTGACAAAATTCTTAGCATTTTGAGTACATTACTTTGTCTATCTTTCAGTTTTTAATTCTCTATTTAAAACTAAATTGTCTTTAAGTCTCTAAGCATCAGGTTCGCTTGTGCTTTTTGGAGCTTTTCTTTCTGGTTTCTTTTGGATCAGATGTCGTACTCACTTCGGCAGCAGGTCTGCCTCTTTGCTGAAGAAGATCGCTGGCACAGTTATTGATGTGTTTGAATCTATCAGTTCCTAAGTGTATTCCTCCATGCCAACGCGTCACGATGACAACCACATTCTTGGCATCGCTTCTTCTTAGCAAATGCAAGAGCCTTTCTGCTCCTTGATTTTCACCATCATCATCACCATCTTCAAGGTAGGATTTCTTCTTTTCGTCGTAAATCCTACAAGCCCACATGTTGTATTTAGCTTTGGAAATTTTACGATCTTTCTTCAACTCGGCGAGCACTTGGTCTACTTGTTCTCGTGATGTGATATCAGCAAGATGACCTTGGAATGTGCTGTTGCGGTCGGAAACTGGCTCTCCGCTTATAATATCAAACGACCTAGGCTTTGCAGGATCCTCAGCCGTGGCAGGCTCTTTGTAAAACGGTGTATATTCTGTTTCCTTAAGGAATTTTTTTACTTTTCGTTCAAGTTTAATAACTCCATGAATCAAAAGTAAGTCTAACACACTTTTGTAGATATAAAAAAGCTTTTTCGACCCCGTACCACGAGCAGATGTTTCGTACCGACATGCAACAACGACGATCAAATTTTGGGCACGAGTTCCCTTTAGCAAATTCAAGACCTTTTCTCCAGAATCGTCATCGTTGTCATAGTTACATTCTTCATCAAAATCATCAAAATCAGCATCGAAGATCCTGTAGGCCCAGATGTAACGCGTTGCCTCAGCAACATCTGGTTCTTTCTTCTTCAGCTCTGCCAAGACTTGCTCCACCTGATCCTTTGACGTTATTACAGCAAAGTGGGCTTGGAACTTGTTCTCGCCGTCCTCAAATATATCCCCATCAAAGATCTCAAATGGAGAGGTTTCTTCTCCTATCCTCATTTTGGCTTCCATTTCTTGTGCTAGCGCTTCTTCTTCCTTGGCTGCGTATAGATTAGGTGAAATTAAATAATTATTACTTAATACTTAAGGCTTTGTTAATAATGATTTTCAACAAAGCATCGCCCTCCAGGTGCTTACACTCATGGTTTTGCTGGGGCAGGCTTCCGGCTCATTTTGCACAACTAGTACACACGAGAAACCATGCTGTAGGAGCTAGCTGCATGGTATGGTCCTGCTCGCTCGATTCTGAGAGCAGTCATGTTAACCACTAACATAGCAGAAAAAGTAAATTAGTGCACTGCAGTGCAAATTAAAAATGTCATGTGATCGATCCCATTGTCAATGCTTGTAACTTTTTCATGTGTTTTATTAATAAGTAATCATATGGTTTTAAGCAATTTGGAATTAATTTTCACTTGTGTGTGTATTTCAAAGTGCCCTACGGGTTCATGCAATTTTGAACTCTATGATACATGCAAAGGAGCAAAACGACCCTGGAGCCTGCATGCCCTCAGAGCAAAATACTTAGTGTTTGTGTAGTCCTTGAAGGTGCAGTAATACGAGCAACAAAATTGTGCAAAGTTATCATGAAGCATTGTTGCGTTGCAAGTTGCCGAGTGAATGTTGCTTGTATCACCACCTCGCGCGCAATAATTTTGTTTTTCTACTTCGTGCAACAAAGAAATTTTGTTGCGCACGGATTGGTAATACGAGCAACATAAAACGTTTTCATAGACCTAAATGTGTATCGTAAAAATGGTGAATGGAAATCAGTATTTTTCAGTGCGTCGTGTCTGACCTGGGACAACTTTTTCACCCTAACAGCCTAGTACCGTAAGAAAAGACGTTGCATTCGATTGCCTGAAATCATAAGCATTAAACTTGCCTTTCAGTTGTTCGTGTGCTTTTTTGTACTCTTCTTCACTAACGCTGACTTCTAATTCCACATCATCACCATGTGCTAGGCGCTTGAGCTCCTCAGTTATCAGTATTCTTTTCAGCTCTTTTTTAAGCTCTCCTGTTTTGTAACTGAAACAAAAAATGCAGGACTTGCCAATTTTTTCTAAAGGTCGTTATACTCTGCTTTCTTATGACCCATAAAGCATTTCGTTTTGGCTCATTTGCATCCAATTTGAGGGACACTTTGCATGAACACAATAGTTTTCATGTGCAGTGAAAGATAACAAGCTATTGTATTTATGAAAAGTGTCCCTCAAAGTCCAGAATAAGAAACTAGTGAACAGACCTCTTTACTTCAGGAGTAATGTTTTCCCATTTCAGACCACGTGTCATCCTCTTGGGAATACGATTCTTTGTTTGAGGTTCATCCATATTAATGTATCTTCTCAAGCGTTGCCAAGAAACAAAGAAATAATACCCAAGGGAACGACACGTGATCTAAAATGGGAAAACAGGGACGGATCTAGGATTTAGGGGAGGGGGGGTCACACAAGGAAAAAAATTGAAATTCAGCTAAAAAACTGAAAGCGTAAAATGTTGAAAAATATTTTTTTTAAGTAGAACACGATGTTCCAAGGTAAGAGGGGGAGTCACGGGCACCCTGTGGCCATCCCCTGGATCCGACACAGGAAAACATTACACCCAAAGTAAAGAGTTCTGTTAGGGGAGTAGTCTATTTGCCTTCACGAATTCAGTGGAGGACTGAACGAACTCGTGCCGCACGGAATGGTGGGGCTAAATTTGGGGTTCAAAAAGAGCCGCCATCTTGCATTGGATTCTGGGATTGATTTTTGAGACAGTATCGAGTTAATGCCCAGTCTTTCTTTGAATTTCGGAAAAGCGAATTGATTATATACTTACCTTCGCCAGAACCTCTCTAGTGCATCTAGGTCTGTCACCCAAAGCACAAGCTTAATGGATCCTTCCGTTGCATCAACTAACTCCACACCATTCATGGAGTCAAAGTAGTTTACTATATCTTTTACACGGTTAGCTAAGATGAGAGCACTCCCTTGAACCCATTTAGCTCCCGTTGACACCCATCTTGGGGTACATAACAGCAATATTTCTGAAAAAGAAGTATTTCTAGCTATCATGCTCTTCACTTGACAGGGAAGGAAATATGTGTGTGTGTGTTGGGGGCTACCTACCTGAGCATCCAAGATTGTCCCTAAGGCGGTCCATATCAACGGGGCTAAGAAGAGCAGTACGGTTTTTATCGATGTCTTTTTCGCATTTAGCAACACTAGAAGAATCAATTTGGCTTACAATCCTCAATATAGCACCTTTGATGTTATTCCAATGATCATCAAAATCATCATCGCTAATTTTCATTCCTTCACTGTTAGTATGCGAATATTCATTACGATACCACTTGATCTTAGCCAAGGCTGCTTCCAGGGAAGTATCTGAACTGCTTGGTAGATTATCCCACCCATTGGTAGGAGCCGTGAGACCACAAACATTTCTTAGTAATTTTACTAATAGAGTCAAATCGAATGATTTTGATTTGACAACAGTTGAATTAGGAGGATACAATTTTTCCCATTCAGGATTAGTCAAAACTCTTCTATTTTTCAATCCCTGTAATATTGGTAGCACAGCTGGATCGCTCAGTTTGTTTGCCAGATCCCTTGGAGGGATTTTAGAGTCAAAAAATCTCCGTACAACGTTGTCTCCAGCACTAAACAGCAAATTTTTCACCTTCATAAAATTCACCTTTTCAGGAGAATATTGCAACACTTCATTCAACTCCACACCACCGGCAGTCGCCATGTTGAATTCTTATACTAAAACAATAGCTATAGAATAAAAACATATTAAATCCTAAGAGTTAACTAATATTTTCAAGCCACAAATTCATAGAATGTTCCCAAAAGAGTATTTTTCAGCGCCATTTTTTTTATTTTTCTGAGAATTTTTGGGCAAATTCTTGGAACTGGTTAGCCCATTCTTCTCTCGGTCAAACAAGAAAAACAAGATGGCGATGGTCCATCGAGTGTTGTCTTTGTGGTGTGTTTTCCTTCTCTTCTTAATCTTCCTCGTCATCCGCCTTGACCGAGAGACTAACTGGTTCTGGTTCATCGTATTTATCCCCTTCTTTGCGTTAGACTTTGTGTTAATCTGCTACGTTATCGTCCGTTTTGTCCAGCATTTGAAAAACGGGTTTGACGACACTGACTCAACTTTGAAGAGGAAGCTTTGGTTTTTCTTCCTTGTGTCGACTAATTTAACGTTTCTTTTCGTTCTGGGTGCTAAGCTAGAAGGAATGATAACGGCTTCGTATTATTATGTGTTTATTCCGCTCTGGATTTTTCTTATTGGAATGGTTTGTGACGCTACATCTTGGGTCTACTCTGCTAGTGTTCATTAACACTGTGGGTTTAAAAAACTAAATACGTGTAGCTATTCCTGGCAGATTATCCTAATCTAATAGAGGCATTTACACCGTTCCAGAAGTCCTTCATAGTACGTGGAACAGCTTAACTGCGGTGGAATTAAGATCAAGAAATACTACGTATTGAAAAACGTTTCTGTTGGTAAAGGTCAACATCTTATTACAGACACAGTACAAGAGCTGTCCAGATGTCAACTGTTAGACAACCATCCTCTTAAATTACTGATGAAGAGCAAGATGTTCAGCATCTGATATGGCAAAGTCAAGTGAATCCACCATTACTTGGTTCTTTGCAAAAGAGAAAACGGCTAAACTATGCTATTGACCAAGCTTGAGGTCCGGATGGGGGAATATTGTTTAAATTCTTTTTTCATGTTTGTATAGAACAAGTCTGTAGAATGAGGTTAATACACACAAAAAAAGAACGACCAAACAAGCTTGGGCAATAAATGGTTTGAGCTGTGAATCATTAAATAGCAAAACACAACACCACCTTGGAGCAATGAAGCTGTGCTGGCAAGTTTTCTGGCACAGACATCAGATTTTCAGATCGCCAACTGACAACCTTTTTGGAAATAGATGGATTCAGTTGGAAATATTAAACAGAATGTTGGATGGAATGAATACATGTATTCATCTGTACTGGTGGATTAGATTAGAAAAAGAATTCAAACTTAAGTACTCAGTACAATGTAAAATGTACCTTCAGGTTTCATGAGATTGAGCCGAAAGCTCGTGAAACCTGAATGTACATTTTATGTTGTACTGAATACTAAAGTTTGAATTCTTTTCCTAATTGAATGTTGGATAGTTAGATTAATTTATCGAACATGGATAACTATTAAGGTGATATCACCTTAAATAAAGCATAAAGCATAAAGCATTTTCACTCCTTGTCACGTGGAATAAAAGACAAAGACATGGCATCCATGTTGGTGTTCCAAACAAAAGGACATCCTTGTTTATTAAGGTACACCAACATGGCCACGATGACGTCACATGAAAATGCTCTATACCCATGTGATGTTGTGGTTATACAAATCCAGAGGGTCATGTTACCATAGAAAGGGTCTGAAGATGCAGCCAGTTGCATCATTGCTTCTCCCCATAGTATAAATTCCCAGATAAGTGAAAATATCCAGCATATTGCAACACTTTTCATGCAATAAATTACTCATTATATGATTTATGCGAGAGAGCTAAACATTTTTCCTTGAAAGAGCAGCCTGTTTGATATGAAGGATTGTAGCATGTGAACTCAATGTGAACAATGTATACACTTTCATATTTGCATTCAAAAAACTCTATATTTGCCCTGCAAAAGTTAATTTAACAAGGTTCATTTGATTTAGGGAAAGGGGCCCTTTGAGAATTGTTTATTTTACTGAGAGTGAATGGTCTGAACCCAGGTGTAAACCGTGTTTGGTGGTGTTTGATGGTCCTGAGTGTATAGTGTAGTCTTGAGAAAGACTGTTGTAGACATCTGACGTTTCGACAACCTGAGCGGAAGTCATCTTCAGAGTGAGGAAACAAACAGACAGAAGAGGTGACTTCTGCTCAAGTTGTCAAAATGTCAGATGTCTACAGCAGTCTTTTTCAAGACTACACTATACACCCAGATGATCACACAACACCAACATCATTTATTGTGCTATTTGCACAAAATTATTGCTTCAGTAATAGATGTAAAAATTGATTAAGGATTACAGAGTATACGTTTAGAGATGAATGACTTGAAATTGAAATTCATGACAAAATTCTATTGATTTATTTTAGATTAATAAACAATGTTGTGCAACAACTATTATGATGATTTCTTGTTTATATTTTATGCATCTATCCTTCCTTCCAACCTTCCATCCATCTATCCCACCCATTCATTTATCTATCCCCAGCCATCCATCCATTCTTCCATTTGTCCATACATTTATTGTTAGCTGTCTGTTTATCTACCATTAATATGGGATTGTTCATCTCATGAATCCATCTGTTCATCAATCTGGGCCAGTCCTTTATTTATCCTTCAATCCTCCCATCCAGCTATTTGTTCAATCTATTCATCCATTTGCTCACTTATTTTCTATTGTTTCGTCCCATGAATCCATCCATCCATCCATCCATTTTTTACTATTTTTTCTAGTTGTTCTAGTGCTTTTGCACTAATTGATGGCAGTTTCACACACTCTCAGCTCACATGTTGATTTTTATAGAGGGAGAAAATCCCTCATGACAAGGGAGAGAACAACACATCTAACAAACTCTACTCACATGTTGCATCCACAGGGCTTGAACAAGAGACCTTACCCGTTGGACCACAGTGGTGAGAGGGGAACGTTTTACCGATACACCACCCATACCACCCATAGGACCAAAAGACATGAAATGAAATTCTGTTGCAAGAACCAATCAACTAAATCAAATTCTTTTCATATCTATTTTTCCAGAACATCAATTCAATGGTTTACCTGTGTTGTGTGGTCACCCTGTGGTTTGAACCGAAAATCCAACATGGAGGTCGAAAGTGATGGAAACTTTGAAGTCTGGCTGTGTACAAAATTAAAACAAATAGGCCTCGATGAAGAGGTTTTTGGTAGCTATGTTACTGGAATCCTCGACGAAGAAGACTCCAATGATGACGATCGACAGGACGCGTTGGTAGGAATCTTAGACGGAATGACAGTGAGTAGATGAAGAATTTTGCTTCGAATTACGAAATTTGTTAATTAAATTTGAATTTTGATATCAAAATAAAGCCGATCCCATCGATTATTTCGAAGTTTTTGGTCAAAGACATCATTGTTTTCTTTGGAGTAGATTAAATCCATCGATATGAAAGTCTTTGAAGTGCCGGCAATGCTTTTTTAAAAAACACGTGGAGATTTAATTTCTTTGACACACATTAACTTACATTTAACATGTACTAATATTTATAAGTATTGAGAGCGTCGAGAACAGATATAATAGATAAACAAGATAAATACTTTTTTTGGTTGAATGATAGATAATTTTACAAAAATTTTAATTTGCATATCCCTCCTACAACCCATCTTTTATTAATCACCCCAACTAAAGAACCTTTCAATGGTTCTGGGAGGTTATTGGCATCCTTAAAATATTTTGGGACTAATGACTTATGCCAAGAGGGACTGGCAAGATTCATCCGAACAAAACAATGAAAAGTTATAGATCCTATGCAATAAAGCCATCACTAATTTGCATAAATCACTGAGCTTAATGAATTGAGAAAATATTTTGTCTTCACATGAAAGAGCATCAGCGAATTAGAAAATGTGCACAGTTTCAAAGAATAGTGGTAAATCCTTGCAGAGTTATAAGCATTTAAAATGTGCCAAAAACATCAAAACAAGGCTGGTCAAGCCTTGGCTGTGTTTCACATACAAATCCTTCTTAATTCAAATTGCTGTAACTTCCTAGGTTTTTGAGCTCAGACCCTGAAATTTGGTTTATTTACTAATTTTTGCATGCTCTTTTGAAGGCTGCTTGTTATGACTTTAGCAGATGAGCAGGAAGAAGTATTCCTCATTCATGGCTTTTTGCATAGGGTAAATAGACCCCCCTGAAGATAGATATATATAAATATGTAAATGAACATAAAAAAACAGACAGCCCCTCCTTTCTATGCATAATTTTCTTGTGACCCCGATTCAATATCATGAATTTTTTATGTGTCTACATTCTAGCCAGCTAAAAAGGTTTGAATATTGAACAGTCCCTTTGTGAACTTCTTTGATTCAAGTACTCCAGCTTTAAGATTTTTTTTCTTGACAACATCCTCATTTTTTCCATAGAATATTCATTTGTTTCTGTGAGGTTAAGGAAATTTCAAAGCACTTGTATTATTAAGGCATATGGTCAATGCTTAGCTGTGCATAAATCAGCATTGGAGTTGCTCAAGACAGACTGACAGAAAATCTTTGAAAAAAAAAATTATGTAACATGTTTTTTCATCAACATTCATATCCTGAAAGACAGTTTTGTACTTTTTGCATTGTGGGGTATCAAAGAACTTTTTTGACGTCACCTTGCACACACATGCACCATCCAGCATGCACTATTTCTTTTTCATAGGTATTGTAGCCAGCCATTCATAGCACACATATATTATATCTTGGCTATATTATAATTAAAATTGTGTGATAATTAAAATGGAAACTTTACGGATTTCACACGTGTGAACAATATTTGAAGAAATTGATGTTTCAGCTACACTGTGGTAGCCTTCATCAGAATGATGAAGAAATTAGGAAGCGTGCAAGTATAAGTATGAGCGTCAGCCTATTGTTCTAGTGATCTCTGTTGTCATGGTGATGGAGAGGAGAGTGTCCGATGTCTTTGATGAGTCTTGTCCAGGTCGTACTTAGTTTGTAGCTATCTTCTCTGTTGGAATTGTGTGGTTGTTTGTAGATTTCAATGGCTTCTTTGATCAGTTAAAATTATGTGAACTGTGGATATTTGAATATAAATTAATTTCACATGGAAACAAGGTTCCCCAGTTGACAAGAAAAGCTTTAATCACACCAAGAAGAGTGTCCCTGCCCTAACAAAAAAATATGAAAAACAAGAGAAACATTAATAGTATGTGCATTTGGGATAATTTACTGATTATGCATGTTGATTTTGCTCTCTAGGATGCTCCTGTCGAGGAAGTCTCTACAGAAATCTTGTCAAGATGGCGAGTATCAAGGGCTAATGTCATAAAGAAAAGAGAGATGGATAAAGGTTCTGTTCACTGGTTTCTTATTCTGGACTTTAAGGGGCACTTTGCATGAACACAATAGCTTGAAATGCTTTATGGGTCATAAGAAAGCAGTGTATAGCTTGTTATCCTTCACTGCACATGAAAACTATTGTGTTCATACAAAGTGTCCCTCAAATTGGATGCAAATGAACCAAAACAAAATGCTTTATGGGTCGTAAGAAAGCAGTGTATAGCTTGTTATCCTTCACTGCACATGAAAACTATTGT
>JAAAQI020124516.1:0-14968 GCA_011800005.2 Stichodactyla mertensii
AATTAATGCTGTACGTAGAGTGAAAAGAAAAGACAGGGAAAATGTATGCTTATGTAGAAAATGACACGAATGTTCGTAAACTATTCGCTTTATGCACTAGTCATTTGTTTCCCCCACCCCCGACCCCCGGGGATAGTGGGGACATATGGGGAAATTACTGGGGCAATTACGCGAGATTACGCCACAATTACGCCTCTAGGGGGTAGGGAAATTACAAGATTTTCGTTCCTCTGCCCTACCCCTCTGGGGACATACAGGGGGAAATATCGGGGAATTCTTACCTAGGAGGACTGGGACTGAAAAGAAACGAAGAGCAATGGTAATGAGTATTTTCACACGTGCAAAATCAATATGGCGGCGGGAGAAGTGAAAAAGGTAAGAGTAAAAGGTAAGTAAAAAATAAAAGAACAGCAATCATGTCTAAACTTTTTCTTTATTGGTCGCTTATTCCTGTCTTGTTTCTATCCAGTTCTTTTTTTTTTTTTTTTTTTTGTTTCGTTCCTTATATAGTTCATGTGGCACACACAAATGGCAAGAACTGTATATTGTGGTAATCTCCCTAACATTTCCTTGATGACTCAGAATCTTTTAGGGACAGAGGGGTGGGGGAATTACGTGTGTTTGTCTGCTCTAGTCCCCAGTGGCAATACACCTACTTTAAAACCATTCAAATGTAATTTCCCTACCCATCCCCGGGGGTCAAGGGGTGGGGGAAACAAATGACTAGTGCATTATACGCTGTGTCTTTGGAACTAAAACAGGAAAAGAGAGAGGAAAGACTTACCATGAGGAAGAATAAATGCTCCCTTAAGTAATGATTCAACAGGGGAAGTAGCGAGGAAAAGCCAAAGGAAATTTAAGGAAACCATTTCAAGAGTTTGGAGCTGAAGTATCTAAACAACAAGGCGTTCCAAGCAAGTCACACCACAGGAAACCCGCACTCATGATATCGAGGAATGAAAAAATATTATCCTGATTATATCTATCCTCTACTTCCACATGCCCCATAATGGTTTGCGCTTTGAGGGGTAACTGAAGAGAAAATTGCTGGAAAAATGGAAGCCTTTCATACAGATGGGGTTTGTTATCATCAGTGAAACACTGACTAGCAGTTTAATCAGAGTTAATTTACCTGCACAGAGGAAAATCAAAAAAGTTTAGTGTTACAGACAATGTATGAACTTACTAAGAAATGTTTGACATTTAATCACAAACCTGTTTTTAAACATTTTTAAACATTTCTGTTTTTAAACATTTCTTTCTTTCCGGTTTTGGTTAATTCTGGTATCGCGTGCAAAAAGGTTGGAGGAAACACCGCAAAAGTGTAAAAAATGTAAAAGCTTTTTCACTGCAACAAAAATAAACTAAATTTTGGATATACACCTAATTACAAAAACGTTGTCACATATGTAAGCATTACTTGTATTATCTGTTTTTCCGTCCCTTCTAATTAATCTTTATGGTAATATTTAAGATTTCTCTTTTCGTTTACCCCCCAAAGCGCAAAGCATTATGGGGCATGTGGAAGTGGAGAATTTAAACCGCGGAAATGATTTTGAATATATTGTTCAAGGTGTGAGGAATAATGGTGTTTTTTTTATTTTTTATTATTTTTACCCACTGAAGCCGTTTCATTAGGCCGTGAATCGTATAACATTCTGGCATTGGTAAATATACCCAAGGGGTAATTGTTCCGGTTGGATTAAGTTATGGGAAACATGACTTTGCCAAGGCAATGAGCTATGGACCGGTATTGGGTCGTCGCCGAAGGGGAGGTGCGTGGGAAGAAAATAATCTGCGCTCGCGGTAACTTCTTATGTAACTTGGCGAAAGAGGTCGAGAACAGAGCTTGAACTGCTTTTAAACCTTAATGACAATCGACAACCGACAACCGATAATCCCATTTGACTCTGAAATGTGCACAATCCATGTGTTGCGTGCTTTAAAAACCGCCTTTAATCTAGACTGCGCAGAACATGAGAATGGCATCCGACCCTCGAGGCTTACACACATACAGTTTCAGTGGCATTTTTTGTATGTTTATTGTGGCATCCGGTGGCAGCATCGCGTGCAAAAGGTTGGAGGAAATACCGCAAAAGTGTAAAAAATATAAAAGCTTTTTCACTGCAACAAAAATAAACTAAATTTTGGATATACACCTAATTGCAAAAACGTTGTCATATATATATATATATATATAAATGAAATCAAGGAAAAATCAGAATATTTAACAATTTTTCCACGAAATCGAATCGTACATGAGCTCACAGCCGACGAGGTGCGCAGCGCTGAGTCGGCTATGAGCCATGCTTACGACGAGATTGAGTGGAATAATTGTTTTGATTATATCCACATCCACTGGATCGTAAGAAATACAGAATTTTAATTATTTTCAAGTTTAAAAAATGAAATAACGTTGGCGAAACGCTCCGCCATTTTGTTTACTTCTCTACTCATGGGATATGAGCTGATATTCTAGTAGTAGAGGAACCAATCAATAGACCTAATCCATTGGGCGTATTTGTTTTACCCATTTCAGACCACGTGTCATTCACTTGAGAATACGATTCTTTGTTTGAGGCTCATAATTATCTTCTTAAGCGCTACCAGGAAAAAAAGAAACAATACCCAAGGAATGAGTGGTCTGAAATGGGAAAACAAATACGCCCAATAGATTAGGTCCATTGTTATATTCATTCAGAAAACCTTCCATTTCCATTCTAAAAATGGTTTTCGTACTACCATTATGTGGTGAATTATACTTATGCTTTCTTAGTTCTAATTTGACTTGATAATGACATGAGCCAACCTCGAAACGTTGTTTTGATCTTACTTTTTGTACATCGTTTTTAGAGTTTTTTGCAAGGTATAATTTAAAAAAAATATTGTTGCAATGTTTTCATAGTTGTATTAGCTAAGAAGTTTCTTATTCGTAATTGAAGGAGAAATATCTTAAATTTGCCATTTCCAGTTACTTCTTATTAGGTATTTTGCTATTTTTATGTTTATTTATTTATTTATTTATTTATTTATTTATTTATTTATTTATTTATTTTCTTGCATAAAACAGAGATAAAAGTTCACGGTCCGCCTTTTAGCCATCTTTGTAAAACTCCACTGAATACACTTCAAGGTCTTTCATTCTTCGTAAAGATTGTTTGTGATTTAGTATCTTTTATTAAAACGGTAATAAAATGTCATGGATTCCATATGAGTTTCTTGTTCATCGCTCTTTTTTCAGAAATATTTTTAATAGCAAACAATAAATAGTCGCCCGCGGATTCCTTGGATTGCGGTTGGACGCGACGCTGACTAAGAGGAGCGTGGGCTCTGAGTAATGAATTCATTTCTAATAGATTTTCGCATGTGGTTGGTCAGAACATGATGCTTAACATTCCAGATATATTTTAGGTACGGTTTTCTTAGTTTGACTGTATTTCTTGTATAGAAAATACATCAAGACTAATTGCGGCTACTGAATGGTGCGCACATCACCCATTATTTACAATAATTCAGTGGTTTCCGCTTGCCTTTCAAGAGATCTTTATTTTGAATCAGTTTGTTATAAAAGGGCTTGGAATTTATACGAGCTATTGCTAATGGCCTGTTAAGGCGAAATGATTAAAAAGCTTCAATTTCTAGTAGACAAAATCCACCGAGATTTTAATGTAGCTTCTAAATATATCTTCAATTAGATAGTGCCTGCAGTCTACAATAAACCCTTATCACAAAGGACCATGCATTAGCCTTGGATGGTATATCATTCTCGCTGGTGGTAAACATATTTTGCCAGAGGCTGATTGACGGCACCTGCAATAACAGCTAGTTATCGTGTCTGAGGGTCAAAGTTCAAATCCCTAGGGTTCATAACCATGGGATATGCTACTTCAATGACATAATGTCGGTTGGTTGTCATAGGTTTACTACTTCGTGTGACGTCATGCAGGGTAATCAATCATCAGCGCTAGCACCAGACGCGCTAATTGAATTCACAGAATAGTATAGAATAACTTTTATTTTTCAATTTGAATCAAACATCGATACAATTCATAGCTCCGCTGCTCTCTAGCTACTTTTGGTGAAAACCATTTTTACAGCATCAGGGTTACAGCATCAAAATAAATGGTTTGGATAGATGTATATGGTTTCCACCGAACATTTAATGGTAAATCTCGAAACAATAGCTTGCCGCTCACAAGGAGCCGAGAGCAATTCAACCCATGGGAGCGAACAGACACTTGAAAAACTAATGATCTTCTTAGGGAATGTTTGTTTTCTATTCGGCCCTGAGGCCGAAATGTTATTTTATTTGCTTTGCCAACCCATAACATTTGCTGTGGGCCGAATCATATTCGTCGAATAACATACTTTAGTAGGCGGGAGGAACGTCGCCACTGCATGTTCACGGGTAGACCGTGAACATGTTTGCTCAACACAAGCCACAACTGTTTGCTCAACACAAGCCACGGACAGACAACTTTCTACCTTTTTTGGCTAAAACTACGAATTCTGGCATATATTCTGTTCTCATGAGCAATAGCCATACGGGCCGAAATGTCATTGCTTTGAAGCAATAGAGGCTCGTTTGTTTCTTTAATACTACTATTATTTTCATTGGAGTTTTCAAGAAAATCATGAACTCAACATAATGAGACTTTAGATTATATTTAATATGGCATTAATGTATTTACATTTAATGATTAAACCTGCTTTGAGCAACCTTCTTCAAGTTCTAATCGCAATGCGCAAGCTTGCGCAATCGTTAGGTTTTCGCGTTACTTCAATAACGTAACGTATCTTGATTCTTCGTACATACTGAGCCGTGACTCTCAAATGGCTTTAATTCCTCGAGCAACCAATTAAAATGCAGGAAACCCTAAAACGATCCAATCACAATTCCGGAAAAAGAAAGCCATTTCAAAGTCACTATGATTCTCAGTTCGCAATTATCCACAAGAGAATAACATAACAAAAGACGTGGTCGCGGTCCATGTTGGATGATATAACAAAAGAATTCATCAACAAATCTTTTGTTGGTCCTCCATCATGGCGGTTGTAACGTCATCTGAATTAAACTAAAGCCTGGTTCACACTAGCGTCGTAATCGTAATCGCAAGCAACGTACGCAGACTCAGGATCGTATTTATCACTGAAGTGTGAAAAAAGACAAGCACTGTTAATGAGTAGTACGCTACTGAGTCTGCGTACGTTGCTTACGATTACCATTACGACGCTAGTGTGAACCAGGCTTAATAATACGCTGTGCGTTTCCGATGCAAAAACTGCCAGAAAAACGTGCCACAATAAAAGTGGAATGCATGGAAATCCTTTTTTAAATCTTGATTTATCTACATCCGCTTACATTATTATCTGTCTTTTTTTATCAGTGTTTTTATGAATACACCTATTTCAAAAAGCGTTGTCACAGCCAAAAGCAACAAGTGACAAGATCGAGACCAAAGCAAACGTCTGTGGTCAGGATATTAGCTGAGTTTTAGGACGCACATTTGAGCTTGTAAAGTAAAGCAGCCTGCCATATGTAAAAAAGACTAAAATGACCACATTGAAATGGATGAAGTACTGAATTACTGCCTTGCGGACTTGGCTTGTTGCTTTATTTCGGTTGTTACATCGTAAATTTTTGAAATTGTTGCATTTACTCGAATTCTATCATTTTGTTTATTATTCATGAGTTTAAAGAATCTATAAGAGACCCTTCCTGAATTACTCCACTTGAATAATTGATTGTTCAACAATGCTCCCAAGTCAAGGGCTGCATATGCATTCCGCTTTCGAATCCAGCCTTGACTTGAAACTATTGGTTCGTGCCTATTCTAACGAAACTGTGAAAGGTATAATGATGGCGATTTATCAGGTCCACAAGTGATGTTAAAGCAGATTTCATACGACTGTGAAAAGCTCGCGGCACGAACGTGGTCGCGACACGATCATGGAACTGCAAGGCACGTTCAAATTCTAGGCATTCAATCGTGGCATCAAGGCACGCTTACGGCACCGATCGTGCCAGGAGCTTTTCACACTCATACAAAGACTGCTCTATCGTGGCCGTCATAAGCTTCCGATTTGAAGGTTTTTTTTCGCCTATCTTAAAAATCTTCAAATCAATATTCAACGCAGTTTATGATCGAGTATAGCAAGTATCTAGAAGACATTGTTTATGATTAACTTAGAATTTACAATTGGATATTCAGAAAACTTAGAAAACCTCCATCGCGTCGCATCACTCTCTGTAGATTTTGGAAGCGAAATATTAGATAAATGTTTGCAATTTGGAAGTTTTTCTTTTTTTTACTAGCTAAATGGCACATATTTTTGTTTTACTATTAATGTTTTTCTAATAAACAGTAAGCTTGAAGCTGTATTGGAATCTAAGATATAATTTTATCGTCTTTTGTGCACTGTCATCACCGTCAAAAAAATTGTCTGGAGTTTCGAGCTTCCAAATCTGACGTTACTCGTGTATAAAAGTGACTCACGAGTCTTAAAATGTAGAGAAAATCATGAAGATTTTTCTAACTTTTTTTTTCTATGGAGGAATTCTGATACAGAATGCTAAATGTTGATTACGGTTGAAGGAGGAATAGTGGATAATATTTTTGTGGATTTTGTAAGTATTTAGACCCGGAAATACGTCACAACTTAATATAAGCTCTAAAAGATTTTCGCATAAAGAATTCTATAGGCTTCTTCAATTTGGTTGACTCATATCTTATAATTTGCCGACCGACGTTAATCGTAAGTACCGTGTAAAATGGGCTTATCCGTATTATCTGCAACAGATTATAAGCTCAGGATTTGAAACTGAGAACTCAATAAACCTCTTTACTTTCGGAGTAATGTTTTCCAATTTCAGATCACGTGTCTTTCCCTTGAGTATTATGTCTTTGTTTCTCGGAAACGTTTAAGAAGAGAAATTAATATGGGATGAACCTAAAACAAAGAATCGCATTCCAATGAGGATGACACGTAGTCTGAAGTGGTTTAAACGAATAGCTTCATGCGAATATCATAGCAAAGACATTTAGACACAGTTTAACTTTACGCTTGGTTTGCATGCGACGACATTGTTGCCATTTTGGATGATTTCTAAAAAGAAACCAAGACCAAATAATTAATTGAAGTCATCCGACATGGTGGCTATGACGTCACATGGCGTGCTTCCCGAGTAATAACCAGTAGAAATGTCCGCCATGTTGGTTGACAAAACGAAAGAATCCAAGACTAAATCTTTTGTTAAAGCAATCCAACATTGAGGCTGTGACGTCATATGTAGACCATAATAAGCCCCTACTTAATGCCCCACCTCCCCGCTATTTTATAGTTCATGTTTAATCAAACACTTGAAGAATATTCTGACTCGAACCTGACATTCTTAGTTCCTTTGGGTGTACTCAACTCCTCTTGATCGTTGTTTGATGTCAGTCTTCTGAGCTCCATGTCTACCTTACGCGCTGTGCTACGGCGGTTATCGGTAGTGTTCTCCGTACGCACGCTGGGCTGCCCGAGACGGATTGAAGCTTCTCTCCCGAACAGGAAAAAACAGCGAAAGAAACTTTTGAAGCCTTGCTTGTAATCCTCGCTGAACACCAAGTAAATGAGAAAGTTTATAGCTCCTGTTGAATGCGGCAGTAGGAAAGATGCTAGGTAGATGGACGGGGGAGGCCAGCCACAAGGAAAGACATCGCTGTAGGAAATCAACAACTGAATCACGTGCAGCGGAAGCCAAAAGATAGCAAAAACAACTACTACAGTTATCAACATTTTAACTACATTCTTTCGCACTTTGAGCTGAAGTTTCTTTATCGATCTGTTCGTGTTCCCGGGAATCTGACGAAACCAAACCGTATAGACTACGCATGCGTAAAGAAGGCTTATGAGGATGAGAGGTATGGCGTATAGGAGAATAAAGACAACAAGGGTGAAGATTGCTGGAGAATTCTTGGTGTCCAGAGGGGGGTCCCACTTCTCGTAGCAGTAGTTTACCCCACTGTCTTTAACCACAGCCATTACGAACAGCATTGGTACCATCACAAGACACGAGGCAATCCACACGAGGGATATCACCCATTTTGTATTCCCCGATCGCATGGTCGATCTAAGAGGGAACACTATAGCATTGAATCTCTCAAATGCTATAGCCGTCAGAGTGAAGATTGAGCCCGCCATGGTCGCACCAGAGGCAAACCCCATTAACTTACAAGTCGCAACTCCAAGCCACCCACCAAACCAAGAGGGATCATTGGTCGTGAACGTCACGGCAGATGGAGTCATGGAAACGATAGTCATCAAAAAGTCGCTGACCGCCATGTTTGTAATCAGGTAGTTGGTTGGCGTTCGGAGTCTTCTGTTTCGATAAACGACGCACATTACCAGAAGGTTACCAGCCAGTGAGATTACCATGGCACTCAGGTAGATGGTGAGTTTAAAAACACGG
This sequence comes from Stichodactyla mertensii, assembly GCA_011800005.2. Classification (NCBI taxonomy): domain Eukaryota; kingdom Metazoa; phylum Cnidaria; class Anthozoa; order Actiniaria; family Stichodactylidae; genus Stichodactyla; species Stichodactyla mertensii. The sequence goes on from JAAAQI020124516.1 coordinate 8,456, forward strand.
GCTAACTGGTGCTCTTCACCGTGCTGGCAAGCTTGATTTTGGTTGAGGCCTGATGTTGTGTTATTCATCGTCTATAGAAAAATAAACGAACAAAAAAGGTTTATACACAAAACTGATAGCGGAAGTGTCTTCCTGCTCATTCTTTTGGCGCACAGTGAGAGGTAGTCTATTTCGCAGCCCTTGTTAGTGTTGGGAAATTTGACCGTCGACATTAATGACGGCCGCGTACAGAAGACTAAAGTAGAGGGAGAGAGAGAAGAAAAGAGAAAAGGAGAGAGAAAAAGAGAAGAGAGGGAGGGAAAGAGAGAGAGAGAAAGAAAGGAAAAAAAATGAAAAGAAAGAAAAGTAATCAATCCATTTTCTCGGTTCAGCACGTATCTACACTAACTCAACATTTATAGCTGTTTATTATACGACGGGCGCTTCTTGGGTACACTAAAACACATCCAATTTCTCCAGGCAAAAATATATTTTGTAGCATTCTTGTCGGTTGTATAATAAACGACTTATTGCACGGTTGACTTAAAATAACGTCTAAGTAATTGCTATAACCCAGCATAAGTCTACCTAACCATCATTACTTTAGTACTAAACTTCGAATCTAGAAATGAGAACAGATTTCATATGACTGTGAATAGCTCGCGGCACGAACATGGTCGTGACACGGTCAAGGCACGGCAAGGTAGAACAAAATTCTAGAAAGTATCAAGCGCGGCAAGGTACTCTTACAGCACCCACCTTGCTGCGAACTTTTCACAGTCATACGAAATCTGTTCTATGTTTAACATTTTGAAATTTAAAGGCGAGTCTGTAACAGTTTTAATATGGTAGTTTTAGAAGTCGCCTTGAAGACGTGCTATTGTTGATGCATTGGCTTAGAAAGATAAACATCGAAGTTAACGTGTGACGAGTTGTTTAATTTGCTATTTCTTTCGATCTGTGAGTTAGCCCGTGCCCTGACTTCAAAGTTTTCGATTTCGATAAAATTAATGCTTTTTAATAGTCCAAATCACTTCCATTTTCTTAATTGTTCCTAAATTTCGTCGTAGCTTTGATGGCGACATGATACCGCAACAATTAACGCATAAAAGACCGCCGAAAATTCCAATGAGTCAAAACTAAACCGAGTGAAAAACTTATACCAGCACTAGAAAGAGCACCTAAATAACTTTAGTAACCCTACAAAGATTCATTATGTCAGGTGTTATTTTGCCCGAAAAAATGTAAGTTGAAAATTGTTAAATTTACAGACGTTTGTGTGTCTGGGGGTATGGCGTATACCCTCAGTCACACAAACGTCTGTAAATTTGGCAATTTTCAGCTTGCGTTTTCTCGGCTGCTATAACGCCTAACATAATGAATCTTACTAGGGTTACTAAAGTTAAGGTGCTCTTTCTAGTGCTGGTATTAACTTTTAATTTTAACTCATTTGAATTTGCGGCCTCCATTTTGGTAAAAGGTCTATAGTGTTGTTCTTTTTCTTAAAAAACATACGCATATTTTTCACTGTTTGAGTAGATAGTTACTCTTAGAGCAACTGCCTCTATATATAGAATGTTTTTTCAAGGTAATGTTGGTCAGAATGTGAGGAAAAAGATTGCCATACCTCAGGTGGTTCGCTGGGCTCCAAAAATCTACAGCAACGTAATGCAGAAAAAAGTTAAATGCTATGTGAGATCATTGTGGTGAAGAAAAGCTGAAGTTCAAGAGCGACAGACACGCAATATGATTACAAAACCAAAAAACTAACGATAAAATCAATTCTGAACAAAGTTTAGACTTTCATGCCCTGGTCTTTATCATAGATTCTCAATTACGAGCTTGCCTTTAAACCCATTTCCCATCTTAAAAACCTCTGAGTTTTTAAAGAGCATATTGCGTGTAAGGATGTCAAGATTACGTCACAAAAACCAGTTTGACTGGTCTGACAGGTTTGTGGAGGATGTGTTCAATAGTAACATGCTTTATCCAAACTTCAAACTGTTAAGGAATATTCCATGTTTTATTTCATCGGATATAGATAGCTCGTGTGTTTATCTTTAACTCTGAAGTGAATTTGAAATTGAAGCGCAAAGAAGGAATACGAGTATTTTATTTTTTCTGGAATTTTACGCTCTTTGATAATTTATTATGTTGGTGTTAAGTTGTGTTGTTTCTGCTGTCGGTGTGATCTTTTAGGAATTGACTAATAGGCTTTTACTGCGAAATGAATATAAGACAAAATTCGGACAAAACAAATTAAATTACGAATAACAAATAAACAAAATATACAGAGAGAGAGATCATTTTATCCGCCGACCTCCTGTTCAAAAAGGACAAAATGTTCAATATTTCACTTGTTTCTTTGGTAATTTCAGAGGGGAAAAAAAAAAAATTAACGTAATACAAAGCGCTGAAAGTGAGAAAAAGTTGCAAAGTATTTTATATCCCGAGGCAGTGCGGAAAACGAAGTCATTTAGCGCGAAGCCTGAGTCTGGCATATCATTCTCATTTAAGTGCAAAATTCGAGCCTCACCGACAAGAGCTTGTGTCAAAAATGTCAGATATACAGGTAAATATCAAGCCTACAAAAGCTCTAATTGTAAGAATCTTGTCTGCTATATTAAAACAAAGGAACGCCTTATGAACACTAATTTTGTATTAAATTATTGGATATTTTTCGCATTTTTTCTTTTCAGATGTATTGTTACTGAAGTACATAAAAAAAGAAAGAAAGAAAGAAAGAAGAAAGAAAGAAAGAATGAAAATGATCGTGGAGATTTGAACATTCTTAATGATAAACAATTAAACGAAAAAAAGACAAGAGGCTTGAGAAGTCATGAGTTTAGAGATGTTATGCTAATAGTAAAATACAGTATTTAGTAGCTTGGAAAATAGAGAGAGTAGAGAGAGAGTTGAGAGAATAGTTCATCAAGTCTAAGACTGAACCATAGGTATCTTAGCGAAACAATCTCAGTTATTTTTCTAAACACGGTACGTGCGAAGAAGTTACCTATATGTCATCATTGTTCGTTTTCCATCATGGAAATAATAAGTCAGGTTCAAACTTTTCTAGAAATATCCGGCCAAAGCGACAGCAATGAAGATTAGCTATAGTGGGTTTTTTGAACGACGAAGTCAGATTTGTGATCTTGCGATAGCGGCATTTATAATCTGAATTTGCTTTCGCTAGAGAAAATGAATGAAGAGGAGGCGCTAGTTCCTCGCCATCATCATAAAGAAAAAGACTCTCAAGATCTACTTTGAACTTTAGAAATTTTTTGGCTATGTAAATTCTAGGCTTCCTCCTGACTTAAAGCTTTGGTTTTTTCTTTTTTCTTTTGTTCTGCTAAACAAATAAAAAAAACAAATTACCTACTTGTTTGTAGTATTTAAAAAACCCCACACCACTACACAAAACGAATTCCGTTTTTAATTTTTTCATACTAGACAATTGGCTTGGGGAAAAAAACGTTAACTCTCTTCGTGTTTCAAATAAATTAATAATGGAGCTGCAATCCAAACGATCAAAAACTCACCAATTCTGTGTCGTTAATTTCGTCTGTCGATCGTCGGGGTCGAATAGAGGTGAAACTTTTTATTTTAGGTTGTATTTTTGAAAGACGGTCCAGGTCTTCTCTCTGTCAGCTCGAAATGATAGAAACAGAGGCTCTGATCCTTTCTGAACTAGCAATTTCCCCTCACCTAATTAAGATTCGAGGAATAATTTTAATTATCATCAAATTAATGGGACGTGTTTTCTACCGTCAAGAAAAGTCCTGTTTATTTAGGAACTCTTAAAGGTAGAATTGAAGATGATTATGTTGGCTTATTTTATTCGCTTAAAAAGACCGACAGAGCTAATTTTGATTTTTTAAAAGAGAGCGCAATTTAAATTCACTTCGTATTAGGAATCACTAAGATAAACGCTTTTACTTCAAAAGCTTTGGATAGAAAACCATATTTCACAAGTACTTTCAGTAGGGAACGTGCAAAACCCTACGTAAAACCTTCTCAGTCATTGGCCTTTTTAGTGGTTTATTGACAGCTTAAAGTTGTAGAAATATTGATTTTCACAAATAAGAACTGAAAATCAGGTTTAATACTTCAAGCTTGCCAAACTTCCTAACGAAACGCTGCCAAAGGTTGAATTGGATTTGCTAAAGCCGTAAAGTGTATCCCTGATTACCTGCATTCATGCCGGCAAAGCTCCTGAGCTCGCTTACGGATTAATTGAAGTAATACTTAATATGTTATATATACTACGAGTGGAATAATGCACAAAAGCTGTTAGACTCGCTATGAGTTCTCTAAATGTTGATGGGTTTGACGGAAAATCATGACGCACATTCTTTACCAACTGGATCATGGTAGTTCACACAGGGTTAGAAATGAATTTCGTCATAGTTCAATAGAGGGGACTAGTCCTCTTCTATTGACTATGATTTCATGTAATGTTTCGCATTTCATATGTTATATTTTATATATTTTTAGTTAAAAGCAAAACTGAATGATTCAGGAAACTATAATGATTGTCGGTACGATTTTTAGCGGACGAATTTTCGAAATTATAACGATTGCAATCACAAAAATAAACTTTGATACACACAAAAACATATTTGGACATACCATTTAATTAGAAATTTATTGGCGGTTTGTTTATTGGTTAATTTATTGGTAATCTGGGTAAACTTTTAATTCTATAGTTTTCATTTTCTTAACAAAAGACAATAGCTGAAGGTGACTTAAAAAGTATGCGGCTTTCGTATTATAACTGGAAAGGCACGGCAAACTGACCAGTCCGGTATTATGTAGCACTGAAATGGCTTCCCATTGTTTTATCGTGAATCATCCGTGACAGCGCGTAGTTATGGTTACGGTAAAAAAGGTAATGTTAAGGTACGGTATAAATTTCATACCGTATCGTTTCCCACTCATACGGAACATATCTGTTCAATAGAGTGTATTTCGTTTGAGTAGGAAACGGTAAGGCAAATTCGTCGTGCCGTAGCAGTACCGTATACCGTAGCTGTAGCTACGATTGGATAATTCACATGAAAACAATGGGAAACCATTTCAGTGTTACTGCATACCGTACCGTGTGCGTGCTGTAAGTCAGTACCGTAAGTTTCACACTACATATGAAAACCGCTCTAGTATAGATGTATCAATCTCTGTGATCTTTCCCTAATTCGACCCACACCACTTCAGAGCACGTGTGTGCTTTCTCTTCCGGCCTTTTGCAGATGGATAACACAAGAAGGAAAGAAAGGCTTTGGCAATTGCTACAAGGGGGCTTATTCTAATGAATTCCCTTAATAATAATGATGATGATGGTGGTGGTGGTGTGATGATTATAATGAGCGATGGTGATGATGAAGATAATCATAAAACTGGTTGTGAACAGAACTGAAGACTCGGACTTTTCAGTAATTTTTGATAAATATTGGCGGAGAGCGGCAGATCATTTAAGTAAGAGATAAAGCTCGCCGTTGAATAACAAAGAAAACTGTGTTAGGTATATAATAATACAGCTGGGGTAGTAGGCGCTTCCTGTGTAGCCTCGTGAAATCTGTCGTCTCGTAACAGATTGGCTAAGTGTTTGTGTACTCTACTTAAAGCTAATTTTTTCTATCAAACCAGAAATGACAGTCGTTTTCCTAAAAGTTAAACTGAATCACGATAGAGAATATCTATACGAAGTTTCGCACCGATATCTTTCCGAAAGACTAGGGAAAAAATCAATCGTTTCCTCGGTTTTGGAAAAGAAACAGGTAGGATGTCGTAAAGCATTAAAAAGCAAATTTATTTTCATAGTTCGCTTTGTTGATTCAGAATTTCAATCTCTGACTGAGTGAAGGATGAACCGGATGGTCAGTGAACCGATATGTGAAAGTGGCGAATCCTTACTGCTTAAGGCGAGTTTTTGGACGTGCACGCGAGCACACGGGTTGTGGAACGAGCATTCGCAGAACCGGAACTCGAAGAATGTTCATTTTGATGACATATCGATCGCAAGCGTTATCTTTTTCTTAAAAACTAGACGGTCAAATACATTCATAATTCTATACTTTTTCATCATATAAAGCTTAAATAATTGCCAAAATATTTAGAATTCGGTACTGTGGAATTTATTTCATTCGGAAAATTCAAGATTTCGCATTATTTTAAATTCTGTAATATCGATTTTTTTGTGTCAAATGAAAGGTAAAAGTAACTTCATTGTGGAAAGCTTAAGTTTTAAAAAATTTCACTGAGAAAAACTTGAGTGTTTGATACGATTTTTTAATGAAAACAATGGCCTTCATCATAGCTGACGTGTGTTACCATGGTAACCTTATATGTGATCAGCTTCAAAAAAAAAAAAAATCCTAAACCTAGTTCTATTGATTGGAACTACCGAAACCGAAACCACCTTAAGGACGTTCATGGGCATTGTTTCTGCGCATCCTTTCTACGCACTCGAGCTCTTTTAACTGAGCGAGGAACGCCTGGATGATTTTGTTTATATAACAAACGCGATCAAATTCAAAA